>VXAU01004440.1:522539-560867 GCA_013399695.1 Formicarius rufipectus | reverse complement strand
AAAAAAAAAAAAAAAAAAAAGCAATGCTTTTGCAAAGCAGGCTCTTGCATACTTTTAAACTTGGTAAAGGCATTTTTGAAGATCAGCAGCTCAGATCTGGTACTCATTTGCAAGTGAAATGCTGAACTTGGCATGAAGTTTAGCTCAATTCATCTCACAATGTCATTTCTTCCCATTCTCCCTTTCGGCATGTAATGCCTCCTTGTTGCCTTCTATTTAGTCACTGGGGTTTCAAAGGAGACACTAGTATATCTTCTTAAGGAATTATTGTTATTTTTAATTGGAGCCATTTGCCCTTCTGAAAAACCCACATCACTGATGCCAGCTCTTCTGTTTCTGACCTCCACCACCTCCCTGTCAAACTGCAATGGAAAACAACCAGCTCTTCCATTTAAATCAGCTCCTGCTGTCAGTGACAACACCCAGAGTTACACAAGTAACACAAAAGCTGAAAAAATGCACAACCAATCTGTAGTGCTGCTGCAGAAGCTGTCTTCGCTCAGTTCAACCTCCTTAATCCAAGCAAGGTAACAAAGATGAAAGGAATTTAGATAAAGCAGAAATCAAATTGAACTGCAACATCTGGATTCAAAGTATTCTTCTTATGTGACTGTTGGAGGGGGACACAAGAAGTTTTAGGATGAAGCTGAGCCCCAATTTAAAGCCCACTGAATATGAAGACCACCAAACTTCAAATATTTTATTAATCATGGGTTTTTCTAGAGGCAGGAGGAAATGTCATACCTGTCTTTCCAGGCATAGTCCATGCTCTGGCCTGGGGTGAGCACAAGCAGTAATTCAGGAAAGTCAGCTGCATTAGCAATCTTCCAATTAAGCAAGGTTTTGGGAAGGGAAGGGAACTGACTGGGACTCTTTTATTTGAAATTTAGTTCTGCTTTACGTATGGGTAACTTGTTCATATATAGTGATACAGTCCAGACACAAACCATTGCAGTCCTGTTGCAGGGAGTAAACCAAGCCATAAGGTACCTGGTGATACCTAAACCTTCAGTGAGTTCAAACCCTCTGCTTTCACAGGGAAAGTTGAGAGGCAAACATTTAAATACCTTCTGGCAGCCCCCAAGAATCCTCTTTCAAACTCCAAGTGTAGGAGAGCACACACTTAGAATTTCTTCTTCTGGTACTGAAATAAGAGCAAGACCTGTCTTGCCCACTTATGAGAACAGTGGGTTGGACCACAGAAATAAATATATGACAGCACAAGGTCTGCTGCCCTTGCAAAAAATGATGAAACATTCAGGGATCAGCATTTTTCGCCCCAACTACTTACAATCCAAAGTAGATATATCAGGCTGGCATGTTATACCTGTGAGGACAGAGTTCTGAAATAATTTCTCCCCTGGCCTGACAATAAAATGGGGGGGAAGAAATAACAGGCAGGACAAAGGCCCCTGTCACACAACTAGCAAATGAGAGAATCAAGCCTTAAGCATTCTTAAACTTAAAAAAACAAACAAACAAAAACAAACAAACAAAAACCAAACAAACAAAAAATTAAAAACCCAAACAAAAAAAAAACAACAACAAAAGCAGAAAACCAAACATCTGAACTTTTGCCACAAACTAAATTAATTTCTCTCCATGAAAAATCCCTCCAACCTACCTTTTATACCACAGATATGTTATATTGACTGACACCTGGCCTGAAGTCAACAACTAAGGTTTTTGCTAGGTTTTGTTTTTTGTTTTTGTGGTTTTTTTTGTTTGTTTTGTTTTTTGTTTGTTTTTTTGTTTTTTGTTTTGTTTTGTTTTTTTTTTTTTTTTTAAATTGTTATTATTCTTTATTATGCTCCTCAGTTTACCATAGGACATTAGGAAAAAATAATAAAAGGATGGAGGAATTATGATTTTTGACAATATTATCAATGCCACAGAATTATATCCCTGTTTGTACATCTTGGGATATCAAAAATTAAATAGTATTTTTCATAGCTAATGACTGATGGTGAACTAAGGAAGTATCAACAGAGGGTTATCTCAAAGAGTAAAAACAAATATGAACAGAAACACTTTATCATAATTGAGGAAAAACAACCTGACAACAAAGACAATCATATGATGCTTCTCTTGTGTCTACCATGGGCTACACTGGGCTAAGAGCTCATCCCTAAAAGCTCTGCATGTGCGGTTGCTAATGCATGGGAAACGTGATTAGCTGACTTGAGAAAGGCCTAGAATTACTCCCATTCTGACTAGATTACTGGATAATTAGATTGGTGGCACTCTTCCCTTACTGGGCTGTCAGATTAAATCCTGCTGGTTTTCTTCAGATAACTGTCATGTTTCACAATAACAAACAGGGACTGACACCAAGTCTCTTCATGTTCAAAGGAGATAAATGCCTCCTCTACCTCCATGCAACAACAAAAAAAAAAGCTCAATGCACTTACTATTTCATTGAAAATGTCATTAAATTTGATTAAAACATACCTAGTTGATAAACCTGGTCAGAAGTATTTAATTTGACTTGATAAATGGGAATCACAAGGCTTTGAATACTCATCTGGCAGATTACTTAATGGAAGAGCAAAATCAAATTATGCTTTAATGGGGGTAAAGGAACATTTCAAAGTTCTGCTCAGAGAGAAACAAGTCTCTTATTCACATGCTCCTAATGGGGATTTGTTCAGTCTAAGAAAGGAGCCAGCAGGTACGTTTGGCTCTTCCACTATTGCTTAATGTGGGAAGTGAAATTTTTTCATATTCCTGAATTCCCATAACTGGTACTGCACCACAGGCTGTTAAAACAATAACTGATGTATTTACAGTATTTGGTTCTGCTCTTCCCTCAGTGAAAACCTGGACAGAGCTTGCCATGAACTCCATGATTTGACCACAATCAAAAGTATTAGTTCCTCAATTATACACATAATGCAATGCTACTATTCTCAAATACATATATTTAAATCTCTTGAAGACCACTAAGTTTCTTCCTCAAGTGACAACCGGATGGGAAAAGTCTTCAGGAAAACAGCAACAGGAACATGCCAAACCTGGGTCAGTGACTTGACTCAGCTGAAAACAATGGGGAGTTTCCCATCATCCTGAATAGCACAGAGGAGCAATCCTTGCTGGCCCTAACACAGGGAGCCTTGCTGCCCCATTGTCACCCTGTCTCAAAACCAAAGCAGCTATCTCCACTGAGGCACCCACAAACTGTGGTTTTGTTCCTGCAGATTTTGAGAAAGCTCCTCTTTGGACTAAGGCACAGAAGTTTACATTCCAGTATTTTTTTCTTCTTGCTTTAAATTACATAATAGTGCCCTATTTGCAGTTTTCCCACAGCTGGTTAATAAAGTTTTCACCTGGTTGTACTGGCAAATTTATGCAATGTGGTGAAAAATGTATCTTTTGAAGTTTGCACAAGAAAGAGGGAATTGAAGCCAAAGTGAAACACCTCTGATAATG
Organism: Formicarius rufipectus; assembly: GCA_013399695.1. Taxonomy (NCBI): domain Eukaryota; kingdom Metazoa; phylum Chordata; class Aves; order Passeriformes; family Formicariidae; genus Formicarius; species Formicarius rufipectus. Next base: position 557,438 of record VXAU01004440.1, on the reverse strand, counting down.
CATGCCAGAGTATCAAAACCATTAGAAGCCACAAATCAATACCTGCATTTCTTCTTTTTTCTACCTTCTAATGGCTTTTTGTTCTTTTTTTGTTTAGTTTTGGATTTTTCTTGTTTGTTTGTTGGTGTGTTTTTTGTTTGGGTTTTTTTTTTTCTTATTTTAAACTGTAAAAGTTGTTTACACTTGTATGAGATTATTTTCAATGAAACGGGGAAGGAGTAGAGTTATAAACAACAATGCCAACAAAGCAGAGAGTAGATAAGCAGCTAAAACTGTGAACTTTAAATGTACAGATTGAAAGCTAATGTTAAAAAATAAACCATGGTTATATAAGCCAATATTTACCATATTCAATATGAATAATACTTCCAAGGTCTTGCAAGAAGAGTTAGAATAACAAACCTAATCAACTTGACTATATGGAGATACTTATCTGGAGAACCTTTGTTTTTTCCCACCCACCGGTTCTGGTTTTTATAAAACTTGATTAGAATCATTTGTCTTTTTCACTTATGGCTGAAACAGAACCACCTTTGAGGGAAAATGAGCTGGCTGATTTACAGTGCCCAGCAACATAAAATAGTAAGTTTGGGTAAGAAGTGAGTGACATTTTACCTAAGGAAAACAGCATAGGGATTACAACAGATTTCTTGAAATCTAAGTTAATGAAAATACACAAATTAACTCTTTCCAATCTCTCACATTGGGATGAACAGTAAGTATTGTGATATTCTCTTTATGAAGGTGAAATAAAAAGGAATATAAGCATATTTATATTAACTACACTCTATTTGAAAACACATGCTAAATTGTTATCTTGGTGTTATGAGTTAACCAGAAATGAGATTAGCAACACAGTGCTTTGAAGAGGCCTTGACATTTGCATATGTCTTCTGAATGCTATAAAAACCTAAGTTCCCACATAAAACTGAGGTTCCAAACAATTAGGGCCCTTGTGCACATAACAGAGAATCAGAGGAAAACTTCAAATCTCCATTTGCTTCAATGGAGCAGGGTTGATTTACATCCATCAACGGCATAATTTATCACATGCCCTCGCCCATTTTGATGCCAGATCCATGACATTTCTTACAAAACTATGCATAGGAAAATTGCTGACTAGTAAGAGCCTTGGGCTGATAATTTTTGGCTATTGGATATAAACATGTTCTGATCACTAGTCAGGGGGTTGGGATTAAAATCAACACAGAAAAGAGTTTAGAGTCGTCTTTTTATAAACGGAGCAAAGAAAGGAAAAATATATTTGACTACTTGACAGAAATAAGACAGCCCTTGTTTAAGGTTGCTCAGGGACATGTAATGGCAGAAAATTACCTCTAAGAGATGGATTAATATAAAGTCAATGCTGCCATAAGTACAAATACATTATTCACCTGTCTGTGCTGTTTATCAGACAGATAGATATATGCCCATGAAGTGATGTACTCATGAAACCTTGCCTAAAATCGGAAATACTCAGCTTTTTCTTAATTGTACTGTAACTCTTCCCACTTTGAGGCTGCTTTGATAATGTCATTTGAAGGAAACCTTTGCTGGCAGTTGCAGCAGGGGAACCCCATTTCCCTGGGTTTTCATCCTCAGGCTCACTCAGGAGCAGGTGTGTTTATGCTCACTACGATGGAGGTCTTCTCTGGACACCTGTACAATATGAGCTGAACGGAAACCCCTGACACCTTTCCCTGTGCCTAACCACTCTCAGATGTTAATGCGGTGTGGCTATTAATGAGTGGGATTATGATTAAAGCCAGCACCATAGGAGTAGGAGGGTTTTAATCACATTCTTACATGCACTGGGGAGTGAGTGCTCTTCATTTTGGAAGGCTATCATCCAGTTCCCCCACAAGAACTAAAGGCACTAAACCAGTAATGTGAATAGTATCCACCATTTCGCATACTTTGGGTGGCCTTTTTTAACAAAAGGTTATTCATGCTGTTACATTATGAGGACTTCTAAAATCTCATTAGCAGCAATGAAGCAGATCCAGTGGCAGTAATAAACTCTGCTTTAAATTAGAAACAGCTACATATTGCACATTCAGATGTGTACACACGATCTGTTTGCTGATAATCCAAAATGACCAATTTATTAAAGTTTACATAATTTAGAGAGGAAAAATAATAAACAACCTCTGCATTTAGATTAATAAATCCTTTATTCATCCTACAGCTGAGCTGCTCCTCTAATCATTAAGAAAGAACTAATTAAACAGCTTCATACACCTTTGCAGAAATTGCATCCCAGGGTGAGATGTGGCAGAACCAAAGTAGGCTCGCATTTATTTGCGGTGTGTGGCCCCTGCTGTGAAAAAACCGCACAACTTACGAGAGTCACTCAGATTTTAAATATTTCCAGCTTAAATGTTCACTGCAAAACATCATTGCTAAGTTTGCATTCAAAAAACACAGCGTAGTAAGAGTTCTCTTTAAACACAAAAGGAATGCTTCTTGTTTTACAGTTAAACATTCCTCTCCCTTACCCTTTATTCCACTGAGGAAAACACTGCATGCTGCAAATCCAAATCTAGTCAAGTTTGCTTTTCTCTATGAAATTTTCTACTTCAACATCACAACTGCTATTAACTTCAAAGGCAGCTGACAGTTCTGCAGTTATTAAGTTAAAAGACAGCCAACTTTCAGCTGGAGTCATTGCAAATTAATTCTGCCTTACAAGGCCACATTAGGTCATTTCCTGAGCTGGTGGTAATAAATAGCCCTTTCCGTAATGTTAGAACAAATGAGTCTAGTGAGGCCGCCCTGGTGTGAAAACAGGAGGCCCAGGCTAGGCTGGGCTCAGGGAAATGCTGTAGGGCAGCCTGACCCAGCCTCCCCTGCAATCTGCATCTTGCTGTACAAGGCACTTTGGGGCATGCCCAGGCTGGAACGCACCATTAGGTATGATCTGACAGTGCTCTATTACAGTCCCCTTTACTTTCTCATTTTACATTTTGGGCTATGGGTTTTAACTTGCCAGTGATGGGACAGGGATGGCAGACTGGAATCAAAATGAGCTGAGATTCCAGGCTTTGTCTTACAGGTTTGATCTCTATTATGTCCTCAGCTTTGAGGGGCAGTTATATATTAATGGATGTATAGGAAGGAACAGAGTTGGCAGGGACATGCTGTTTAAACAAGCATCGAACTACTGACATTTTCCCTTCGTGCTGGGTAATTTGCCACAGCCATGTGAAAGCATTAGTTAACAAAGCCTAAAAATCCAGTATTTTCTCTTCCTTCTCAACTATTCTAACTAGCTTCATTTCCTAGAAAGCAATGACCTCCAGGCAAAACATTTCCTCAAGTGGTTGGAAAAAGAATCCTGCCTAAACCTTTCACGGCCTCGAGCTTCTGCAACACTCTCTCTGTATAAAGAGCTGTCCCAACATCTGGGTACATGGCCATCCTCTAATGCATTGTGAGCATTATCCTGCATATTTTTATCAGTTGCTGTCTTCCACCTGAATCTCTTCCACTCTTTGGGCCAAGGATTGCTCTTTTCTTTTGATTTTTTACAGGATCTAGTGGAGCTATGGGCCTGACCCATTACTGCTCTAACACAAATTCTCCATGGTCCTCCTGTTTACGTTCAGGATCAAATGACAAAAGAAAGTGCAGACCCAGTTTTTCTATAAACAGCAACAAGACATATGAGAGTTTTACCATTACCTTCAGTGAAGCTACCACTTAACCCATATTGCTCATATTGCAAGATGAACAGCAAGAAGTCTGCATCTGCCTTTCATTATGAGAACACGTTTTTCCCTTTCTAGCATTTCTGCTTTTTACCACTGAAGCCTCCATATCTATGTTCTACACTGGTTAAGAGAATTTCAGTGAAGAAGGCACAGATTAATCCTCATTATTACCATTTTATCATTATTACTGAGTTAGTATAAAGAAGTTAAAAAACAAAACCTCAGACTACTTGAGCACCAAATAAGCTTCGGTTTAAGTGTAAACAAAATGGTCTTGAAGGTAGGTTTTGGCACAAATCTTAGAAAACCAAAGCTACTGACAAACAACAAGCATTGCTTACCATGGTAATAAACTATTTTTTTTGCTTTGTACAAAAGAAGGAAATCTGAGAGCTGGGAGAGCAACAGAGTATCTCCATGGATTAAGCAGCATGTCTTACAGCAAACTGAATATTAGCAAGAAATCCTATACAGAGATGGCTATGCAGCCCACTGCATTGCCTGTTTGAGGGAGAGGTGAGAATGCAGGTCAGTAAGGATTATCCTGTCTTTGCCCAAATCAAAAAGGAATATTAAAGTGCTGAGTGCAGTCTGACAGCACGAGATCCCACAGGGACTCGGTGCTTTTCCAGCAGGATGCAGGAGCTCTGGGTTCAAGGCCCTACATCCCTGATACCTAGCAGGCTACAGCTCTAGTCTCTTGCACTACCCCAATGATTATTCAATTATTCATACACGGTGAGAAAGGTCTGGGTGAGAGAATGAGAATGTCTTCTTTCAAGACAGCCAATAATGTGACGGAGGGGCAATCACCTGGCATGTAAGAGACCCTCCCTAGAGCCATAAGAGACCCTCCTGAGAGCCCCTGCTGCAAATTAGGCTGACACAGGACTGAGGCCAAGCCATCAAAACCTAAATGAGTTCTTTAAGCTCTGAATTATTAACTGTTCCAAAGAAAAGAGATTCTTTCACTGTTAAACTTCTGCATCTCTTTTCTTTTTTTTTTTTTTCTGGGGGGAAGGTAAAAAAAAAAAAAAAAAAAAAACAAAAAAAAACACACCAAAAAAAACAAAAAAAAAAAAAAAAAAAAAAAAAAAAAAAAAAAAAAACAAACAAAAAAAAAAAAAAAAAAAAAAAAAAAAAAAAAAAAAAAAACAAAACAAAAAAAAAACATATTCACCACCATACTTATCTACTGCTGTAAGTGGTGAAGCAAAGGGAGGTTAGATGGTCCAGTGAGACCCGTGAAGAAAGGCTCTACACAGAAATACGAGAGATGCACAAGTTTTTATGTCCAGAAGGAAGAAAACTGATAAATGGCTTATGTCAATTAAGGTTTCACTGATTCTGCATTCAGAAAATTGCACATGAAAGGACTTCAAGAGTGCATGTCCTAGAATGTTTACAGTCTTGATAAACAGAATTTCTTCATGAAAAATAAATTCACTTAACATAGTTCAGACACAGAATACAGCACCTAATCAGGTGATAGTGTAGATTAATATATCCAATCAGGATAAAGGTAATTTGTTCGCACAATACACTGTAAAATAAATCAAGCAGGTTGATTATCTTCCAACTATCCTGAAGTCAGAGATAATTGCTAATATATAGACATATGTTATTCATCATAACACTTATCGTTCATTTCAGAAAGTAGATACTCATCCTTTGCAATCATTTAGTCTTTTCCATTGCTTTGGGATCTCAGTATTCTTGTTATCATATAAAATGTGTTATGGCTACTACACAAATCCTTTGCAATCACAGTCAGATTTTCTGAAAATGGAAAGAAAACCAGCAATGCAACCAAGGGAACCTCAAGGAGTTCAACGTCTCAGGAGAGCTGTGCAGTGCAGACAATTACTTTCTGCTTCCCAGTAACATTTTGCAGGCAAACATAAGGGAATCAGACAAAAAAAATCCCCTCATAAACAAGAGGAATGGATAAGAACTCTGAAAGGGGAAAGCTGAAAAGCATAGGATGAAAAAAAAAATCCAAAGAAAAATTTTAAAATTATCAAAGTTTGCCTGTGTTTCACCTCTGTGAGGTCTCTCCATTTGTTTCTGCCTATTAATGCATATCCTGCACTGACATTTTGAAAATAAAATGAAACAAAGCAGGTCTATTCGGAAGAGCATCTTTCATTATTTATTTATTATAAACCACAAACTGCTATGCAATGCATTTGCTGAGATTGTGGGAAAAAAAAATACTTTTTATTACAGTCTGAGTCATTTCCTATTTGCTTCCATTACCAAATAATAATTTAACACAGTAAACAAATATACACTCATTAAAGTTTCTTAGCAGATTAAAGCTTTGAGTCATTGTTCTGGCAAAATTTACTTCTCTGAAAGCTCTTTGAAATGCTTCATGATCAATATTACACAGGTAATGAACACAGCACATGAAGATAAACAACAAATGTTCTGTGGCTCAGCATACTGCAAATCTGACTGTGGGCTGCAGAAAAGCTGTACATTCACTAGGTCATGCTTATTTTACAAAGCTCCTTTGGAAGCTCTCAGGATGGCAATCACCAACCTTGTCACCCGGAAGAACACTACGTGGGTCTCGAAGGGGAAAAGAACCCTGCTAATCAGCACACAGCTCTGAGAGGCAAAGTCTTGTGTCCATGGTGGGCACAGAGACACGGGAGAATAAGGCTGAGAACAGCACACATGGGCAGTGCTGACTGTAAAATCACAGTAAATTATTGAAAATTACTTCCTGACTGCCTTGATTAAGTTTAACACAAGACAGGGTTCAAACCAGCCATTTCAAGATGCATGGGGGATCATGACCAGCTTTGAGGGACTGTATCTCACCCCCAGCACAAGTTCACAAGGGCAAGTACTGAGAGCTTACATATTTGGAGGGAGAATGGCAGATAAAAAATATTGGTAGAATTGAGACAGGAGGCAGGGAGCCATTTTCAGGTGCTGTTCAAGAATACACATGGCAGAGACCACTGAATGTCTGAAGGAATCTTTAATCTTAAAGGAGAAGGCATGGGCACACACTTTTTGTCTAGATCTACACTTTCTCCAGTGTTTTGGTACCCACAGAATACTAGTTGGGTTTAAGCAAGGCTTTTGTTATTTATAATGGCCAATGTTTATGGTGCTTCCAGAGGCCAGAGAGCTGCAGGTGCTGAGTCCAAACTAGACCCACTGAGATAATCACTAACACATGTGCCTGCTCAGGGTATCAAATCAAATATGGGAAAATTGTACAAGGCTTGCAGTAACCAGGATGCTAAAGGCTGGAAAAGATAATAGGGAAAATCAGGAAGCAACAGAAGTCAACGTGCAGCATGAACTAGTCAAATCCTGATTTTAAAATTAGAGAATGCATCCTCTTGTCCTAAATACCTAAATATCAACTTTCAGGAACAATAGGAAGACAGTGCCTATGTATCCACACAAAGTTTCAGCAGACTTGGGGTGAGAGGGACAAACATGGCCCAGCTGGACCAGCATAAGTCAGCATGCCTGGCTGAGGAGGATAGGCTACACTGATAGAAACAACTGGAGTTGCACCTAAAAAATCCCTCTGGAGCAGAGTGGGGAAGCCAGGCAGTCCCATCAGCATCTTCTATATCCATTCACCTGTGACCTTCTCTGGCAGCATGCTCATAGGAGAGCTGCTGAAGACTTGTCCAATTTGCAGCAAAATCATTTCAAAAGGGGAAAAAAAAAAGGAAAACAAACAAATCAGGCCAGGCTGTCAGGCACAATCCTGTTCTTCCTTATGGTGCCAGTGAAGGATTCTGAACCCACAGTATGCTGCCACAAAGCAGAGCTGTTGTCCTATGGGCAGGACCCCTGGAGGCACATCTCCTGCACAGGGTTGTAGGAAAGGGAAATGTGGCTGTCCCAGATCCTGCAGGGCACTGCAGTCTTGGGGGAAGTATGAGAGAAGATGCCAGAGCAACATCATGGGCTCCCTGAGCAACAGCAAAGGAGGACCTGCGGCCACCAGCCCTCCCATGGCACCCTTAGTCCCTCACCACCAAACATGTTCTGTACAAAGAGGACTCCAGAGCCCTCCCTCTGAGGGATCTGCTACAAATAAATAAGGTATTACTGCTAAGGCAGATAGGGAACTTCTTACAACTCATTTATTTTGCATTTCTTTCTTCAGGGTTAAGACATCCAGAAGACTGAAAACACACGTGTACCAGCACTATCATGTACAGTGAAACCAGAGGCTCTAAGGACATTTGGAAGCTCTAAGCTTTTTTCCATTAGGCACCTGAGACTAGTCACTTCTCAAGAAGACCAGAAATTTAACATAGGGCACCCCTTTTCCTCTCCCTCAATTCTTCAGAAAACATTTCTTTTCCAAATCATAATCACAATTTATTTAGCAGGCATTACGGAGGTTGCAGAGAAAGGAACAAGCTGAGAGAGATAAGGAGGTAAGAGCAGAAACAACTGGAGTTGAGGGAGGAAGTTGAGATTGGTTTTGCACGTTTCAAAATATTTTACATTCTGAGATAGGGCTGTGAAGCTCCAGATGACACAGAGGTCTACAGTGATTTCTCCACCATGGTAATCTACAGTGCTGATATAAAGTACCAGGGGAAGAGCAGATGTAGCAGCCAGCCATTATAAAACAAACACAGATCCTTCCCACTCCCCTCCATTTTTATATCCTGAGAACTCAGAAAGTGCCAATCTTCTTCTGTCAGGAGTGGCTCCAGGGACTTCTGAGCACACAGCACACTTTTGAAGGCTTCCACTTTATCATCTTTTCTACTTCTTCAGCCTCTTGTCTCTCCATTTAATTATAGAGGTGTCAATGAGGTTGATTAGAGCATATTTTTTGGGGAGCCAGGGGACTACCACGATAGCAAATCTAAGGAGAGACAGTTCTGATGAAAATCTTTTATAAATAGCTACAATTTGCAAAAAAATTTAGTCTACTTCAGAAAAGAGGCCAGAGGAAAAAGGCACCTTAACTCTGCCTACTTCTTTGCCAGGTCACATAACTACCACTGCACCGTCACATCACTACACTTCATGCTGAAAAACTTCTCAAATTTTTCAAACATAAGGTAGAAAATGGTTACAGCAACCCTGTGGGCAAGGTATATTAAATCCCCCTCATGCCTGAGTCCCCAAGCCTGCAATCCTATTCAACATGAGCACTTAGTGCCTTAGCTCAGGCTGTACTGCACCATGCTTGCAGCTCTGTGGCTCCTTAGCCCACACTTTATTTGAAGAGATAGAAGCACTACATTTTTCTTCTCCGTGCTTTTAGGTAACTGTTATTCTAGGCAGTACATGGCACAATATTCTATATTGAGAAGGAATTTTGTTCAAAAGGCTCAAGTGCTCATGTAACTAAAAAAAGAGAGTCTGCACTGTTCTGAATAGAAGGGGCAAAAGACAATTCAGTATTTCTTTTTAACCTTATAAAGCAATCTACTTGCTCTGCTAGGCTCCTTTTCCGATAATGACTGTATGAAGTTATTTACAACATAAATTAAGGCAATTACCAGCCTTGATTCTCACTTACCCAGAGTACAATTATTCCCACAGCCTAATCTACTCTCACTTATTTTCTTCACGTTTTCCAAGAGGTGCAAAGTAGCCTGAGTATAATCAGGCACAAAGCTCACTGAGGTTGCATCCACATTTGCATTGTGTCTGAATCAGGAATGTGTCTTTTATGCAAATTTCCTAATTATTCCCACTTGACATGCATTGGTTCATATCACAGAGCTGTTGTGGAGCACAGAGAACTCAGGTTTTTCCATATTAAATTTACCCAGAAGTTCAGTTCAGGACTCCACTTGATGTACTGCCACCACTACCAAGCATGCTGCCTCCAGAATCTGATGAGAACAAAGATGAAATAAAACCTCACTGAAATGCACAGTCTGAACGTCAGCTCTGCAGCACCATTTGTCTCCTCAGAACTGCTCCCATTTGTCCATACTGCTTCTTACTGTAGACACAGCCTGAATGCTGGACTTGGGCAAGGTGCTCAGCTTAGCTCAGCAAGCAGTACCCAGCTGAAAACAACAGACCCTTTTGCTCTCTCTTAGTGAATATATCCAGATTACGCTGATCTAAAGAGGAAGCAAGTGAATGAGGAGGTCAGAATCAGACAACTTTGGTCCCCTTGTGTCACTCCAGCATTGTTCCTAGCTGCAGCATCCAAAAAGATAACATAGAAAAACACTTTTCAATTCTCACCGAGTTGACTGCCCATCAGTGTTCCCAGGTCTGGACAGAAATATCTATGCTTTGGAGCATCAGTTTAAGGAAACACCACACTGGCCACACTGATATGCTCACTAAAAATTCCTTCATGATTTCTTCAGGAGTATTTGTGCTACTTCCAGAGGAAAAGTAAACAAACAAGCAAAAAAAAAAAAAAAAAGCAATGACCAAATCTGGTTTTATCAACAAGACCATAACTGTTTTTACAATGCACGTGTCCTGGAAAGTACCAAAACCTTGGTTTCAAAAAAGAAAAAAAGTTTCACTTCAAAACAGAACTTACAGCAATGTGGTTCTACTGGCCATTAACCAAGATCTTTTCATGGTCATGACAAATGTGTATGACGCCTGAAGTAAAGAAAAATCTACTCCTTGGAAAAAGTAGACTTGGTTTATCCTAACCTGGCACATAGGACATTTAATAGTACTTGAATTTTAAAAGTCAGCTTAAATTGGTAAGATAAATAACACAACTGTATCTAACCTTTTATAAAGATAGTAAGCAAATACCTGTAAAGTTTACCCACGTATTTGCTGTCTACAAGGCACAAAGCATCATCGTGCTCTTCTGGGGTGGTGGGGGGGAGCGGAAAAAACCACAACACTTTCTTGACAGAATTTTTTCCCTGTCAAAGACCGTACACAGGCACCATAACACACAGACCAAAATTAAATACTTCGAAGAAACCTCATCCTATCAAGTAATCACTCTGTCTGTATAAGTGACTTATTTAAGGAGAGCAGAAGCATATCTTCTCTAATTTGCCAGTTCCATGCCATAATTATATTAATGTTGTATGTTTCCTGGCAGTTTTGTTATAAAGGATTTTGCACCTATTTGAACGTTCTCTTTTGCTTTTGATGTACATGGACTGTCTCCCCTAATTCATCCACATCTCTATTTGCCTTGATAAAATAGAATGATGGATTTTTAAAAGTATATACAAGATGACATTTTCATTGTGGCAAATTACAGAACTAAAACTACTAGTAAGTCACTGTTCCAGAAGGGGAAAAAAAAAAAAAATCTATATATCAGCCTTTTTTATTTTTTCTTCACCCTCTTGAAAGGCTGAGTAACAAAGCAGGTACATGGGGGAAAAACAACTACTAGCTTTGCTCAATAGAATGCAAAGTCCACTTTATTACCATTTCAAGCTGCTTACAGATTTCAGTGTGGAAGGGGGGAAAAAAGAAATTTAACAACATCCAGATTTTTCTTGTATATTCTTCAGAAAATTCCCTTGTTAAAGCAGAGCTGTAGAGACTTGCTCGTTTCTCTTTTCCCTCCTCCCTTTTGAAAGGACTGTTGTGATCCTGAAAACATAATCTGGAAAGAAACATCTGGTCTTCACTTTTTAATTACTTCAGTCATCTCAAAGGCTTTACTGGAGGTAGATCTACCTACAAGGGCTTACCGTCAAAACTAGAGGAGTTATGGGGCTGCTGTAAAAATGGATCAAATGTAAGGATGGATTAGGGACCAGTCTAAATAAATAACATCATGCCACATAAAACTTCAGAAGTGGGGACAGCATACCAGCAGATTGAAAGTTTTTGATGCCAACAGAAGCACAGCTTGGGGAAGGGCAGGGAAACCTTCAGAAGCATCCAAAGTGGATGGTGGGAATAACCTGGCAGCCTGTCTCTGGCTGCTGCCCAAAACTTTTCACATAAAGAGCAAGAGCAGCCCCTTTTAAAAGGCAAATGCTGTGCCCTCCCTGACCATTATCTCCAAAGGAAGATGGGAGGGAGGACAGCAGAGTGGTGGTGGCAGCGGGGCCGGCAGCCAGGGAGCTGTGCAGGTGGGCTGCAGCAGCTTGCCTTGCGGCTGGGACTCGCTTCCTGAGCCTCCTCCATCACAGGTGCTGACACTCTGGAGACCACACGGTGGGAAGCAGGAGAGCTGCCAAGTACAAGGTGTTATCCCGGACACTAAAATGCCTTGCTGCAGCTCTGAAGCACACAGTAATGGAGATCTGAGAGGATAAGGAATTTGCAATTTGTTCAGGCTGTGATCCAGCAAAAAGCACTTAAGCAGGTGTATTACCAGCAGAGCCACCAGCTCTATCACACACAGGAAGCTAATGTTCAACTTCCCAACAGGATCCACACCATACTGAGGGAGGGGGGGATCACTTGAAGACTTTCTTTTTTTTTTCCTAGCTATTTCCAAATTTCATGTCAGTCTGGCCACAGTATCCCCAGAGAGCAGTGGAAACAGCACTGAGTAACAACCAGGGAAAAGTGCTTCTCTCTTCTCACTAATATTTATGCTACAGTAACTGAACCCACGAACAGGGCTGTTCTGTGCTGTATTCTGTACAGACAGTAACCAAGTGCCTGAAAGCAACAGGTATCAAAATGAAAAAAGCTAGTGGGAGTAAAAGACAGTGGGAAGAAATTAACTGATCAGTGTGACACAGCAGACCACCAACAGAGCATGGAAGAGCATCCATGCTATCCCAAATTTGTCACCTCTAGCTTGGGGGTCAGTACTACCCAATGTATCATCCATGCCCCAGCAGTTCAGAGAGAAGGATCAAAATCTGAAGTAGCAGAAACAAATACTGTTCTTATAGTCAGTACTATGTGCCATGCTTTAGAGTACTTTGGGGACAACATGACCTATGCCAGAGCCCTGAATTTTAGCAAGTATTTTAAATTATTTAGTAAAAAAAAAAGAGTTAAATAGTCCTCTCTCTGTTTAGAGCTCTGTGTATATATATACACACACACATATATGTACATATTTAGATATTAAATCTAATATATACTGACAAGAAAAAGATGTTTTCCACTATTCTTTCCTTTACACTTATTTGAACTCACTGAGGTCCTGCAAGGAGGTTGTGTCTCAGAGTACCACCCATAACAGATCGGTAAATGAGTGTGCCATCAGCATCCCTTGTAAAGATCTTTGTGCTCACAGTGTCTCTTGTTGGTAAGGTCAACCTGACATAAACCAGTTCTCAGCAGGCATCTCCCAGCTTTGAAAGAACCACCAAACTTAAGCTCTGCATATAAGGCACCTTGTGTCAAAACCAGTACCTTGTGACTTTTGGCATTGCAGTTAAATCTCAAAGGGCTGTTCTGAAGTGAAACAAAACACAAATTATTTTTGTTCACTAGTCGTTTTGAACTTTATAGTGCTGAATTGATTAACAGGAAAAAAAATCAGAACAGGCTAGAAATACACAGGTAACAAAATGAGAGCAGAAACCATTCTTAATTTTTTATTACCCTTCCTTACTACAGATAATTAGACAGAAACAGTTGATGCTGTTTGAAGTAGACTAAGTCATGATAAACAAGAAAGTAGTTATATGTCCCACTTAAATTAGCAAATGAAATCCCAGGAACCTCATGTTTTTGGTGTTTCCAGGTGGCAAGTAGTGGGTATGACTTGTCTTGTCCATAATACAAATGCACTGATCCTGAACTTCACTCAGCCACTTTCAGGGGATGGAGTTTTCCCAGTTTTTACATCTTGTGTTGGCTGCTGTTAGTTTATACAGCTTTTTAATCTGACACAAGACCTTTCAGGTCTGAGCTACATCCACATTCCATTTTACAATCATTTTCCAAGAAGAGACATGTCTATTAAATAACATCCTTGCAATTTGATCCTGCCACTATTCACATTCAATTGCTTGACCTGTAGTGGCTAAATACTTCATGATCCTACTGCTGCTTTTCCAATAGACTCACATTTGGCAGTGATGGACACAACTGGCAGGCTGTGCTGTTGGCCTAGTTCAGCCACACAAGAAGGCCAGTTGGGGTGTGTATGTGGTTTCTTCACTACACTGATTAATTTCAGCAGCTTAGATGATATATTATATTTATGGATTAGAGGCAAAGATGGGAAACATTTACTTACATTTTTAAACCACCAAGCCTTAAATACGGGATGAGAAAACAGAGAAGGAATCCCAGCTCAGAGGGCAACTTGCTTTTGAAACCACTGCAGCTAGAGAAAGGCATGTGTTTTGGACAAGATTTATTTTTATGTACTTGGGACTGATCAAGAGTAGAGCCCTGTCACATTACTTCCAAGAAGTTTGTGAAGAAATAGTCAAAAAGCCGTATTGCTTCATTGCCTCTCACCACCCCTTCTGAAACCCTGCCACACACAGGTGATGCACGTCATGGAAGGATGCCAGAGAAAGTCAGTCTGGCCCCAAAATTGGGTTCATACATATATCATCCATCTTAATAAACATAGAGAGCCCAGAAAAAATAAATTATGAAAGAGGTCCTGAACATTTTTGGGAATAAACTCTTCATGAACACAGGGTCTTGTGCACTTTAGAGTGAAGAACTATTAACAAAGATAAGGAAAGATATTCTGAATATTATGTGTATTTCAGCAGTGCAGAGTACTTGAAGCAGGGTATTATAGCACAGGAAGTTTGGTGTATCAGTTCTGTAATGGCCTTTGGATTTCCATGAAGGAAAATCCTGTGAATAGACTCACAAAGGCACACAAAGCATACAGCTGAGAGCAAGATACAAAGAAGTCAGCAATGCTGTAGTTAGAGCAGTACCAGTGACAGTGGCATATGCCTTTTTGTTACCATAAGAACATATGTACAATACTTATATCCTGTGCCAGGGAGCCTAAGCCCTGCAAGCTTATCTTGGGATGACAAAAACAGTACAGAATTTCTAATCTGAAAGTAGCCTAGACAGGCACAGTCCTTGGGATGAACAGTAATGAGGGCTGTTTGTCTGCTGGTTTTTGGAGAGGATGTCAAGTTACAGCATGAATGAGGGCAGCACCTCAGAGCTACTACTAAAGCCTCCTTGCCATGACATGATCCAGGCAGTGGCTTGTTTTCACACTGCAGTCCTGGGCCTCCAACTCCTCTTCCAGCAATCAACAGTGCTCCAAATGGAAACACAGTTATGGAAATTTCTTTCATTAGCCTTCTGCAGAAACATTACATGTTTCCTTCATACACACATTTAATAAAAAAAAAAGCCACCAATTCTAAAAATCTTTGGCATCTCTTCCTTCTTCTGCACTAACCCATCCAGCACAAAACAAGTTACCAGTACCTTTATATTTCCTTCCAAAAGAGTCTCTAGTTTCTGAATAGAAAAGAAAATGAAAGAGATGAGATTTTTCCCTACAGTCTCCGTGAATATTTGTTTTCTCTGGAAAACTGTTCTCCTACATTACAGCAAATGGCCTGGCTTAGTGACCCTCCCCCTCGGCACCTGGGAAGCACATTGTCAGCTCTGGAAGTGTTTATTCTCTGTAGATTAAACAGCATTTGCTGGATGGTGATCACAGAAAGTTGTAAAAACAGATGGACAATGATCTGTTCAGACTTCCAGAGCTCACCATGAGAAGGCTACTTACATAAAAACATTTTGCTGAAGGATCAAAGGATTTTCTTCTCCCTTCTCTATGCTCAGTTACATGAGGTCTGTTACATAAACATGGGAATGCAAAACAACCATCTTAAATAATGCCAAAACTCTGACTTTTGAAACTAATATTCCAAATCAGGCTATTAGAATTACTGTATTAGTTTAGAAAAACCCATACAAACCCAAACCAATCCTATGCATGACCTTCTCATTTCATCTGAAACTCAAAGCATTTTTCCTTCCCTCCCCCCCACATATACAATCACTCCTTGGTTTCAGTGAAAATAGCAAAACTATTTATTTAGACTAGAGTTCCAGATCACACTGATTTAAAAGTTGACATCAGTGTGCTCTCTCATGCATCAACATAACCAAGCAATGTGCTGTTTAAAAGCATACAGGCTTTCATCTAGGAATAAGAAATAGCATTTTTCTAGGTGCTGAGCTCAACCCTGAGCTGTCCCTCTGACAAAGTCTCGAGGTCATGCTAAATGACAACATGAACATGAATTCTTAGCGTAGCACTGCTCCAAGAGGCTAATGTGATGAAAGAGGAATAAAGGATGAGTAACTACAACACTTTGGCTCTAGTGCTTGCAATACAGGAACTGTGAGGTCCAAGCTCTCACTTCCACAGTAAGGACTTAGAAAAACTAAAGTAGTTGCAGGGGGAAAAGGGAAAAAGCAAAAGGAATGATGAAAGTATCAAAGCATTTCTTCACAGTGTGAGATCCAAGATGACCAATTTACTTACCTCATCAAAGAGATGGTTTATAAGTGACTTGATCTCAGCCTATGAGTTCCCATATTGGAAACAGAAATTTAACAGAGGGCTTTCCAATCTAGGAAAAAATTACTGAGATGAAACAGCTAGAACCTGGTTTGTTCATATTACAGAATCATTTACTCCCTCTCTGCCACCAATCCTGACTGGATAACCGTCTGGTCCTTCTTCTCTGACTTCTCTCAGAGGTCTTTTCCAACTTAATTGATTCTGTGTGACTTGAAATTTAAACAGAAAACTAACCAAAGAACTAAACAGAATAAAACAGGATAAAGAATTCAAGAACTACATGAACAGAACAAACAAACAAAAACCCAAAACAAACAAACAAAACATAAAATAAAAACAAAAACACACAAAAATCAACAAACCAAGCACAAAAACAAACAAACAAAAAACCGCCACACAGTGATCTGAGCTCTATGTAAATACTGTTTTCCAAGGTCTGACTTTCCCTCAATCCCATGTTCATGCTTTTCTGCATTTTATGTCTCTGTTAACATCATTTAGAATACTAGTGCCTCTTTTAACAAACATTGCCATTAAACTTATCTTCATGCAATCAGGTTTCTATATTATGTAAGAGCTAAAGATGAATAGTACTTCTACTTCATGTACCAGGAAGCTAGACCTAATCCCTAACCTGGAAAGCAGCAATTTTTAAATTGGGGATGGAGGATTGCCACTTCAGTGGCCCTCCAGATGTTTATCAAGGGGATGAGATGTTTAACATTTCTGCTCTTATACAAAATGTGCCCTCCCATGCTTTCAGAATTTCACGGTACTGTTTGACAGTACCCATGGAAAATGCATCCTTATACAGGTATTTAAACAGAGCTGGGGGGGGTTGGAAAATCTACCGTACAGGAATGTCACAGTGCTACTGTCAAGAAGACAGCAATGTTTTTTGCCTTTTTTGCTAAAGAGGAATTTTGTATAGTGTATCGAAAGGTCTGAGTAATACTATAAATTTGCATGTGCAACTTTCATGTAGAATCCATTATTTTTTGAATGTAATTGAGGCTGTTTATTTTCTTCTCTTATGGTAGTCAAGCACTGGACTTTCACAGACAGTAAAAATAAAACACAAGGAAACTCCCAGAACAGGTTTTAACCTATACAAAGCAGATAAATGTTGGGAAAGGGAAAGACCTCATGTCAAGAACACCATATTGCCTGGCATGCAAAGTAACCGTGTGATTGTTTGGAGCTGCATGCTTTCTTGGTCACAACCTCAGTATCATTATGCTCTATCCAGCAACATATAAGGAAGTGGGCAATGCACCAGCCTTTATCACAGAAGGCTGAATGCTTCAGGATTAAAGGCTGCTAGCGCAGTACAGCTGCATGCTGTATATATTAAATCTACAAGCACCTGTAGCAAGCTCAAGCTCTCCCAGACAAGCTTTTTGCCTTGTGGTTTTGGTTTGGTTTTTTTTTTAAAAAATACATTAAAAACACTTTTTAAGGGTAAATAGCTCTGGGATACATATAAAGAAAAGTATTTGCCATGCCAGTGTGTGAAATCCCTGAATTGACAGGCTCTGTTATAACACAGAACTGTAGAAGACCCCACTTTTGACTTACTTAAGGAGCTCTTCATGAGCCGCCAAGTTGGACTCAAGAGTCCTTAGAAGGCTAATCAAGAACTTTATGTTGTGAAAAGTTAGGAACAAACTACACAAGGGCAGCTCAGGTGGAGACCTGCATGATCCTTGTAGGGCACCAGACTGTGGAGACTCCAGTGGTCTCTCTGTACCTGCTCTGAGCCCATGAGCAAGCAGCCCACCCCTCAATACCCAGTGCAAGGAGGGCAGCAGTCTATTCCTTCCCTCTCTGCACTGCCACACTGGGAGAATTCAGATATTCCCTCTCAATGAATAAAATAACATACAGAGGGAAGAATGAAAAGAACTCTCTCTCGGAATGTCCCTCAGCTTCCACCCTGTACCATGACTTGTGCCTTGGTGACACAACTGTGCCCCTGAGAAAATAATAATTAGATGAGCATCCTCAAGGAGGAAGAGACAGTTCAACTCCCTTTTTCAGTGCTGATATTTACAGAAGAGATCCCTGGATCAGGCCAGAGCATCACTCCCTCTGGGTCCTTGCCTTGCCAGCCCCACTGTGGTGTGAAACTGCGACCACTTACTTTTCAACTGACAACTGTGTGTAAATGTGCTCACAAGAAACAAAGTACAAGGGAAATGTGTGCATTCATATTATTTACTGATGAGCAGAAGAAAAGACATTTAAACTATGGAAGCTGGGGATGACTTAAACCTGTCTTCCATCTTTCCAATGAAGTAAACAAAGTTAATTTTTCTTTTCATCCCCATCTGTCTCTGTCCTTCCCTTGTCCACTACTGAGTGGTTATTACACATTGATACACTTTTCATATGGGGTCCTTGCCCCGACAATCATCTCTTCTTGCTCCCTGCTGCAGGAAGCATAAGACGTTTGGCTAATCCTTCTCTACTTTATAGGAAAAAAAAACAACCAAACAAAAAAACCCACCAAAAAAAAAAACCAAAAAACAAACAAACAAACAAAAAACAACCAAACAAAAAACAAAAACAAATCACACACAAAAAACCCCCCACAAAACTACAATGCTGACTAGCAATTATAAGCAAGATTAATTATTTGCCAAGAGACCCCTTTGTAGTTTCAAGTACCTATACAAAATCTGCTTTTGTTTATAGAAAACAAATAGTGTTTTGAGAGACAATATGACACAGTTATCAGTTTGGATTTTTTTTTCCCAGGAAACTACAGGCTGAACATTTTAAGCCAGCACTACAGTAAGCCCTGCTTTGCACAGTGTCTCTGTCAAGCATACTCTACCAGGCAGAAACTCCTCTAAGTTTACTCAAAACCTTACAGGGCAATGTTTTAGAGGGGGAAACATTCACCAGAAAGTAGCAAGCACAATGTAGACACACCATGTAGCCAGTTAAGGTGCCTTAATACTGATCAACATTTTACTCAAAATACTGCTACTCCAGAAATAGTTATTATTACTTTTATTTATATTACATTAATTATTAATTTTAAAAATCAAGGAAAGACTTTTTTAAGTATCTTGTCATTGGAAATATTTTTTGTGTGTGTGAAACGCCACAATTTTTTGTAAGAAGTGAGAAGGGGATCACTGCTTGACATTACTATGAGGAAAAACGTATTTTCTTTTCTCCAAGCCGCTAGAAAGTACTAGTATGGTTTCCAGATGTCACTGTGTTTGCTGTGAGGATTCCTGAATGCCCTTTCTCTGTGTTGAATTCTTATCTTAGTGTATCTTAAAATTTAAACAAATCCTTTATATGTCACTGCACGAAAACAAGTCAGAGGACTATAAAAACACAGCTAGTTACTATATTTTCTCAACATGCCTTTCTTACTCCTCACCTTTTTACTTAATTGCAGAAAAAAAAAATCCAAGCAATACTGAGAAAAAGAAGAGTTATTCAAAGTAGGAAGTATGGCAGAGAAAACAGATTTATATTTAATAGAATTAAACATAATATGTACAATACTGCTTAGTTTATCTAATACAACTCTAGTCTTCCATATACACGTGCACATACAGAGCACAGAGATTTTCACTCTACATAACTTGCAAAGAACTGAAAGCTTTCAAGTCCCACTAAAATAAGTGAGAATTACTGGCAATTAATTGTATCCTGGAATTATTCTGTGACTTGGAAGAACAAGCACTAGGACAAAAGAAATCTGTCCAGTCACTAATATAAAAGCATGAGTGATCTGTTAATAAACCCAACTGGCTTCCTGCCATTACCTAGGTTTGGGGCTTTTTGGGGGAAATTATGACAATCAGGGTGTCACCGTAGGTATTCTCCTTGTGACTACTCATCATTTCAACAATAGATTAATGCATAATTTCAGTTTGTTGCTGATAGATTTGGATTACCAGCAAAATGGTGTATATACCAAACAGCAGTATGTGCTTTTTGATACAAACACTTTGTAAGATGACAAACAGGTTTGAGTCTTATGCCTTCAAACATTACTACCATCTTCCTGAGAAAAATGTTGCAAGAATTATGATTTGTGCTACTTTATGCTGAGTACTAAATGTCTTTGATAAATGTGATTTCCTCATCCTCCTTAAAAAAAAAAACAGAAGTATCTTTTCCTGTTACTCCGGGAAGTTAAACCAAATACAGTCCACTATGCTTTCCCCCCCCCACAAGCTGTGGAGGAACAATAGTCGGTCTAAACACATACACAAGGCTGTCAGCATCTCCTGCTCACATGTAATGACACTGAAGTCACCAATCAAAACCACAAGTCAAGCTAACAGTTTATTGGAAAGCTCATATCCAGTGCACTGACTACGCTCACTGCACATGACCCTGTGCTCCCAGGGCAGTGCTTGGTCTTTTTGTTAGCAAGGAGGCTGCGTTAATGGGGTAATTTTGTAAGGAATTCCCCAGGAACCCATTCTGTCCATGTTCTGAGTGAACTGAAACTCAGAGAGTTGAGATTAGAAGAGAGTTTGAGCTGGGTTTAATTCAGCTGGGTTTCAGTTTCCCATAGAACCTGTTAAAAAAAAGGAAGGCTTTTCCCGCTAAGCCCATGCAGACATATAAATGTAAATGACTCGTAATCCAGTTACAAGCAACAATAGAGCGCTTAAGAAGATGATGATACTAAAGGGAGAACACGTAAAAGAATACAAATGGGCAAAAAAAAGGACCAGAAAGGAAAATTTAGCCATAGCACTGCAAAAGCTGAGCAAACTGTGACAAGATATATAAACAGAGCATGAGGTTTAATAATCAATCACACTGCTGTTTACCAAATGTAATATTTTCCTATTGCCTTTTTCCCCCCTTTTCTCTTCAACGTTTGACTTGCGTTTCTGGTAGAGGAGCATGCAGGGAGGGAGTGATTGCTCAAATAGTCTTTAGACAGCACTGTTATCTTCAATGATGACATAATTTGCCTTATAATCTGATGTTTCAGAAATAATAGGATAAATCCTGCTGGTTAAAAATGTTTGACTAAGGCAAAACAATTCATGATTATTTTTATGAGCCCCAGAGTGAAGTCTGCAGAAACCACAGGTAGTTTGTAGCTGATTCTAGAGTAAGACTTCTGGAGAACTCTGCTTTATGTGAAATAAGCAACTCCAATAAATGCAGACAAGTTGACTATATAAACAAATATTTTCTTTTACCAAATTAGGAATTATCAAATAAAAATCCATCCAATGAACATCAGTCTTCCTTACAGAAATGTAAACCTTCAAAACTACTTCCTAGCTCAACAATAGTTATAGACTACCTGGCTATGGATAGGAAACACACTGTGTTGTATATTAAGTGGGTTTTTTTTAAAGGATAGGCATATAGCACCTATAACACTAAAAAAAGATATTAAGGCATATTAATATCTTAAGATATTAAGATATTGTTATAGCAGAAAGTCTGCAAGTTGATTAGTGCAACAGAGCATGTTCCCACCTATCCCTATTTCTGTGGGGTTTTTTTTTGCAAAAAAGAGTACTTGTGAAGGGAAATTATAACACATGCCACATATATGTACAATCAAAGGTTCATCTCTGTTCCTGTTTCTCAGGATGGTGGACCATTTACATCCTGGTGTCTCCTGAAAGATTAATGTTTCTTCTATAATTGCTCTCTTTTTGATGTTGCAAACCTAAGGCACTGCCACACACTGGAAAAATGGGATTCGAAGAGGGAATGCTACAGATGTACAGGAATAATGGAATAAATTTCACCTATTGAAAAGCAAGGAGCATGTCTCTTCTGCATGGGAAAAAGCAAAATTTTCAGAGAGGAATCATCTTAGGGTCTAATCTGGGTTAGTATCAGCTTCCACTTGATGGGAAACAATTTATACACAAGGATCAGTACTTCTCTATGGAAAAAAAAAATCCCTACTGCAGAGTTCAATGACCTATATATACAACTATCTCCCGTCATTTCTTTATGCTGGTAAATTTGTGGATTACATACACAGGGAGAAATCTTACTGGGAGTGCTGTGAACTTACATAGCTTTTTATTTGTCACCTAAGGACCTGGCTATTCTCACTGCATGAAGCACTTGGTACCATTTATGAATTTGCAAATTCTTCTGTCTGTAGTCAACCAAAACAGACAAGAATTTCTTCCTTTTTTATATCAGTTCAAAAACTTCCCTCCTCTCAAGTTTCTATTCCTCACTCTCAATCCTTTCTAAACCATATTTTATATTCGTTTATGTCTTTTACCAACTCTCTATTAAAGATTTTCAGGAAACCTCTAGATAAGATGGTGACAGATCCAGGAGAAATAAAAAATGCACAGCACCAAAGGCAAAACAATACATGAAACAACATGAAAACTGCAGAGCAGGCAAATGCCACCTCTTTTCAAACTTTCTCACAATCAGCACTAACATAGTTCCAATAAGTAATACCGTCTCCCACACCACACAGATAGGGCAAAAGCTTTATTACGTAATTAGACAAAATCTTTTAATGCTGCAATGTACACTAAATGTTCTATCTGACAG
Organism: Formicarius rufipectus; assembly: GCA_013399695.1. NCBI lineage: Eukaryota > Metazoa > Chordata > Aves > Passeriformes > Formicariidae > Formicarius > Formicarius rufipectus. The sequence continues at coordinate 534,773 of VXAU01004440.1, read as the reverse complement.
CCAATAAATATGTGGGAGGCTTTCCATTTACTTCAAAGGTTACTGGACTAAACTCTTGAGTGTGTGGGCTCACTAATGAGCAACCTGACTTATGCTCATGAGCCAGCCAGGGGATAGCTCCTGGAAAATGCAATCCCTACAGCTCATAATTGTTTAGATGCTGGAAAATGAAAACCTGCAGAAATAATGAACTGGCAGCGACACAGCCCATGATAAATTTGCTTTTCACAGTTATTCCACTTAATCAAAATTTGTGGCATATGATTGGAAGAGCAACGCATTTAAAACAAATAAAAAAAAAGTTTAAATTTGTTATGGAGAGTGGATTGACAGCTCATTCACAACCTTAGCAAGAGAAGCCAGCCATCTACACCAGTGTGGAGATAGTGCAGAGGGAGGGACCCTTAGGGACATGTTCACACTGCAGCACAGGAGAAACACAGCCATGGGCCTGGAGAGTACTCAACAAGCAATTTTAACTTGCTAAGCAAATCATATATACCCCTAAGAGGACCTGTTTTCTCCAAAGCATCTTTAACCCTCAAACACCCACTACCTAGTATCAATCTGAAGCTTCTCAAAAGCACCAGGTCTTGAAAAGATTAAACTGAATTACAAATGTGGGATTGGGACTTTGTTTTAGCACAAAGTAAATCACAGACAGCACACAACACTTTTTTTTTAACTACTTTATGGAGTACAATTACATGAAACACACATCAAACTCATCTAAATAGCTGGCCATTTAACTGTCTGTTTGGAGTAGTTTTACACTTTGTCTTTCTGTGTGATCTAAAGCACAGAGTCAAGTCTGGCTGCTGTTTGTAATTTAAGACAGTTAGCTCCAAACAACAGGGCCTTTTCCCCTCCTCCCTCCCTAGGAAGGGAAAGCTCTTAAAAGGTCAGGCACCAATGCAGTTTACTGAATAAAGCTCAAGTTTGAAGAATGTGCCTTCTAAAGTGATTTTACTACCTGGGATGTAATGAGTTTTACAGGCTCACTTTGTTAAATTGCCCTGACAATTTCCATTTCCACTTGCTTCAATCATATTAACAGAAGCTAAAGTTCACAAGTAGTAAAATATTTCAATGTACTGAGTTGGGTCTCTAAAAATAGATCACACACTTGACAAACATATAGGACATAACATTTGGCATTTCATTTCATGTTTGGCTTGGCATGTCTTGTTTAGGGCAGGACAAGATGCCCGATCACAGTATCTCATTACTCATGGAAATAAAACATGGTTACACCAAGGACTAGACAAATCCCATTAAAAACGTCAAAAGGACAAGATTGTCCCAGTGAATTGGTCAGAGAAGGAAAAGGGAAATATTGGAGAGGCTTCACCAAAGGGAAATGTACCTAACATCATAAGAGGCAAAAATACAAAACCTGGGTAAATAGGTAAAAAACTAGAAAGTCCTCTCTGAAATGAGAAAATGCATAGAAAAAGTGAACAGAGTGAGGATAATTCTCTCACTAGAAGAGCACACACACTACTCTGCATATTTGCCTTTGCCTTTTTAACTTACACAGTCCTTGGGGGATGGACCTTCCTCTGTCTTTGGTAAGTGTTTAATTCTCCTTGGACAGTACTGCAATCCAAACAACAGTGACCAAAAAAAAATCACAGCTTCCCCTGTTTCAATGCTGAAATAGCTCAGAAAGTTTTTAATAGCTTGCAGAATATAGGAAAGAAAACTTCACTGAATGATTATGCCATGCAAAGGAGGTTTTGAAGATGATCTTGCACTAATTCAAAGCAAAAGCTTAGAATGTACAACACAGGAGGCTCACCCATGTATTTTGACTTACAGATTTTAGTCCCCAAATGTTTTTCTACATTATTTTCTTTGAGTGACATAGTTCTGGCTGTCCTGTATGATACATCAGCACTATACTGAGTTTAAAATTGATTTACTATTACTTCAATTTAAAGTGCAACTTGGGGCAACCAAGAGAAGAGCTAGGCCAAGAGATATTTTTTGCTAAGATAATCCATGCTAAGTGACACAGGCAGCAAATGGAGCATCGTGACATATCTGTTTCATCTGGCAGCAATCTACAAATTCACTGAGGGAAGGAATCTGACACAGATCTTTAGGATGCTGGTTAATGGGCTACTGAGGCTCTTCAGAGGCAAGAAGACAAAAAGGAAAAAAAAAATCAATGCTGTCAAAACAATTTTAAAACAAAAAAATTGGAACTATGCATTATCATCCAATTATTCTCAGAAGCATTAACAATGCTGAAGCAAGTTCAGATACAGTCAATACTTAACATTAAGAAAACAAAACAAAAAAAACCCACAACAAAACAAACAAAAACAAACTAGTAGTACTTAAATGCTGTACTCATCACTCACTGCTCCTCCTGAGTTCCAGATCCCTTTAACTGGCTTAACAGCACAGTAACCAGATCTGATGCAAAAGATCTTTATTATGTATACTTATCTGGAGGCACTGACTGAAGGTGGCAGACAGTATGTGAAGGGAAGATGAGTGCATAATGGGAATACAGTTCCCCAGTCTCAAGAGGAATAAAACCTGTGGCGATTAAGGTAAATCAAAGCTGTATGAAAAGAAATGCTCATCTCATTTCTACGCAAATATATTCAGACACCACTATACACCACCTCTAAACACTATTGCACAGCCGGTATTACTTCCATTGTAGCAACAAATGCTTATCTTGTCTATAATAATGTTCCCTTTGATGCACATGCTGTGGAAGAGTTAAGGCATATTTACATTCAATCAACAAAACTTCATCAGCACAGCAAGAGGACTAGAGATCATATCCATAGCAGGCATCTGACCTTTTCATCACTCTCTCCCTGAATGCACGTGTGAGGGAGGCAAGCACGCACACACACACCAGCAGAGACAACATATAATGCCTGCAATCAGCTTCTGGCCAAGGCATCCTCATATTTTCCCCTATGGTAAGGTAAGCATTTTATTCACCTCAAGCACTGGATTTTCATTTGCACCATCTACAGAAAAATGCACAGTGTTTATGCTCAAGTAATGAGCACTGAATGGAGTGAATAGAAGGCAATAAATAGAAAATAAATGTAAATGTAATACCTTTAATCAAAATCACCTATTTACTAAATTACTTATTAACTAATTCACAGTATTTGGCCAGGTTTATGACCTACTCATCACAGACCATTAAAATTAAACCTGTGTGTATTGCAGGACTTGGGTCCAAGAGCAGGTTATTACACATCAACCACTTTTCAGAAACCATCTATGTAAGTGTTTTTCTTCGAAAATACATGCAACAAGTTCAGGTAGTTTATCCTTCACTAAAGGAATGAAAAATCACCAACTTATTACTACAAAATAATTTGTTGATGTGTCAGAACCCTTACAGTTTTTCACAGTTGGTCTCTGATCCAATCTGCCATTCAGCATCTAGAAAGTAAAGCTCTGCACTTAAAGTGAATAGGAGAAGTTAATAATGCTCTTGATGCTACCGTTTCAGCTTGGAAAACACAAGACCCAGCAAAGTGCAGTGGCCTGACAGGGCACTGGATAGAAAGCTTTGATTGGGAAGACTTCTTTCTTAAATTCTGCACCATGTAAGAAACTGTTGACTTCTAATTTGCAGCAAGCAGATTGTGGTTTTTTACTGTTTTAGGACTGGTTTTGAAAACACTAAGCTAGCTTAAAACAGCTAAAATATTTGCTGTACTGTACATTGCTTATACAAACTGGATGTGATCCTCTTTCAAAAGAGGTTTTGAAGAAACAGCTGGAACTTTACGTATGCTTTAGGTCCCAACATGCCTCAGTTGCACTTCCTTTCAGCTCTTCAGATTTGTGAGGGAGGAGACAGTTCATGGCTTCAGCAGGTCAAAGTGCACATCACTGACTGCGGCTGATAATTTGAGAGTTGCCCAGAAGGCCAGATGCTGAGATTTTGGTTTCAGCTTGGTGGGCCAAGCTGATCTCTGGGAATGATTGTGTTATCTCAGCTTTGCCTTCAGGCGTCAAACTATCCACAGTAGGCACGTTGGCCCCCTACTGACAGACACAAGAGCTTTGTGGAATGATTTAATAAGGATATTTTCCTCTATCTGGGAGCTGAGTTATAAGGCAAACCTGACTCCTCATCCCTAAATTCTTCCAGAATAAAATCTTGCACCACATCACTAAGAGTGAAAAATAAAAGCAAGGTCTCTACAAAAAAAAAGGTTTGATGTTTGTTTTTTAAGGTAAAAAGATTTTGGTCATTTTTGGTTTTACCAGTAATTGAAGTGAGGGTGGTTGCTTTATCAATGACCAAGAAGAAGAATATCAAATATTTCAAGATTTTTTGCCAAATACATACTGCCTTAGATTATTTCTTTCTAAAACAAAAATTAAGAACAAGGGAAGTAAAATATCAACAAAGATTATTTGTTGACCAAAAAACTTTAATATATTCCATTTCTGCTGAAAAGGAAGTCAATAAGCACAGATGACACAGCAAAATGTCTTACAGAGGTAGAATATCAGCTAGGCATGCAGGTTGCTAAAATCTTGAACCAATCCAGCATATCTTTCTAACAAAAGACTTTATACTCCGTTATTGCCAGCTGAATGTGTGTGTCAACTTTGGGTCCAAAATACAGGTCTGCATTATAAACCAAATGATTTCAGAACCACAAATGACTGCTATGTGACTGAGCAATTTTATTTTTAATCATGATGAGAAGTGGCAGCACAACAAGGCTGAAGGTCATCTAAATCATCCAAAATTCCAGATTCGAGCTCCTGCTCACAAAAATTGTGTTCTGTCTTAAAACAAATGTACACGGACCCCCAAAAAATATTTGCACATCCATTTGTCATCTGTATAGTTACATTGGGACAGTAAAATTTCATAGTTGTCTAAAGCAAATATTGGAGACATACATTGAGAGTGCATCTCTTAAGAAAGCCAATTTGAACAGAGTAGATCATTCTCTAAGCAAATATTTTCACATCTCAAGGTTTTTTCTCTACATAATATGTGAACAGTAATTCTGACAAAAAGAACACAACACAAACAACATGAAAGGAGAAGTAGTAAAATTCTCACTTGCTTCTTACAGATCTATAACTCGTACCTATTACTCACCATTCTATCTTCATATTAAAACTTTTCAGCAGTGAAATATCTGCATAGATGACAGTGTTCATGGTGCTTGGGTTTTGGTGGGTTTGTTGTTTTGTGCCTTTTTTTTTTTTTTTGGGGGGGGGGGTTAAGTAATCTTAAAGGTAATAAAAACCTGTTAACTGCATGGAACTTAACCATCATTTCTTAAAGCATGTGAGATTTTTATCATGATTGAAATAAATGGTCCTTAGGGCAAAAATTCCACGATTTAATACGTTACCAACTCATCCACCCTCTACTGCTATTTCCTCATATCCACTTTTCTTTGTGAAATACATTTTCAAAAGCATTAAAAGTTTAGAAACACATAAATATAACTTACTTTCTATACCTCCTATTTAGCTTACTTTATTTTTGGAATTATACATAGCTAGACACTAGCATGCTTTTCATAGCACAACGCAAGATACTTGAGCCGTTGCATTGATGGTGTTATGCAACAGCCAACCAGTTGATATACACACTAAAGACAAGCTGAAGAATACAACTTCAGATGTAAACATTTGAAAACACACTCAGCGTTATTTTAAAACTTGCACTTATGAAATATAACATCTTCATTTGAGCCTAAACCTGGTAAAGCATTCAGAGGTTTAACATTAAGGGACCAAATGAAAATTAACAGGACAACATGCAAAATGATGCGGTTTATACACTTGCTAAAAATGAGAATTTGTGCAGCCAACTCTAGGGTGTTCGTCAATTGACTAAAAGGTAGTAAAATACACATATTACAGCACTGCAGACTCTCTTTGAAAAATAATGTACAGCTCCAGTCAACTAGATTCAAGAAAGATGGATTGGAAGTAGGAAAGTTATAGAGAAAGACTATCAATCAGTACAGTATCCCAAGAACTGTGAATATCCTAGAAAAGAGACTTTGCCTGTCTTGTGCAACATCCACTCAGCTCAGATCCAAAACTGCAACAGGATGATGATAAATGTGTAGGAGCAGCCTAAAAAGAATATGCTATATTGACACTAGCAAAAGGAAGGATGCAAATGGGATATCATTCTGGTTTCCCGGTGCTTCATGTGGATTGACAAGAATGGAAATGACTAGAACACTGATATTGAATCAGAGGAGGACATTACAGAAGGAAGGACATTTTTGAAGGCAAAGATCATTATTAAAAACTTCTAAAATATTAAGTGAATATTAACTGAAAGATCGACATATCAAAGAATACCAATAAACAGGCAATAAATAGTAATTACGAGTATCACTCAATGCCTAGTCAGAACTATGGATCATCACTAGGTGACTTCAGAGTGCTGTGTTTTGTGAGAGATTTTCATCACAGTATAATCTGTTTCAGGTCTCAGCTACCACACATTCAAGGGACCTCTCTACAAAGAAATGGAGAAACCTTCAGTAAAACTCAGTATAAAAGGACAAAGTACTAGGTGGTGCTCCCAGAAGAAAAGTGCCTAAGTTGCTACTTTGTCAGACTGTGTCCTTTAGATAAGCCTGCACCCAATGTCTTACAATCAAAGAGAGCCAGTACAATAGTCACTTAGAGGAGTGCAGAGAGGTGCCCTGGTAACTAATCTAATTGCTGGCTGACATAAAATGTAGAGCTCCTCCAGTGTATTCCTGTAAGCCCATCTGGAAATTATATACCCAAGAGCAGTAAATAGCATGCAACAGGTAATCATGCAAGATGGAACTATTTATTTCAGCTTCAAGCAAGTGAAGCAGAGTCTGTATCCTACAGTCCTTTTTAAGACAGAAAGCCTGAGTTCAAGAGGACTTAGAAGACTGATTAGACCAAAGAGAGCCATTACATATTTCAGCTAATGAAGTTTTGTTCTGAAAGGGAAACATTTCCATTACCACAGGCTCAGCAGCTCCAGCAGAGAAGTCAAGGCAGCAATACCACTGTGACCCCATTGTAGCCAAACTTCATCCTGGTTGGGAACAGCTCTAGTTCCTTTACCAAACCACAGCTTCACCGTGTGAAATGTGCTGTGCAGCATGAAGGCAGTCTGAAGTGAACTAGGTCATGCTATTAGGAGTGGTGAACTTTCTCCAATGAACTGTTTTTAAGCAAGGGAAAAGGTTTTTTGGAAGCTAAGATGCTGCGAAACCCCTCAGTTCACCAACTCCACATGCTGCTTTATGCTGCATTGCCATAATAAAACAACACAGACATATAAATGATAGTCCTGGCTTTCCATAACAAGCTATAATTGGAGTAGGTGACTAGGAAAATGATCAGATAAATGGTGGGATCATAACCTCTTATGCAAAATGGACAAATAAGTTCCAGAAATATCTGGGAAACCCTGAGGCTGTGTAGCTCTACTGCAAGCTATAGACACAGTTAAAGGAGACAGTAAATCACTAAATCTCATCTCAGATTTTACAATTTTTGTGTTGTTTTGGGTTTTTATGACAGTTTTTGCTGACAGATGGAAAAATACCGTCTGATCATGACCAAGATTTAATTTACCTCCAATTTCCTTCCTTTCTACAGCACATTCCTAGAAAACACCTAGTATTTTATTCCCAGTGCTTAGAGAATTGCTAGCAAATAGACACATTCCTTCAGCACGTACTACAAAAATACCACTGTAATACTCTTTGCTACTCATGAAAATTCCATTATAAAATTCTCAAGAATATTTCTAAGTTATCTATAAATGTGTGCATACATTGATATACATATAGTTTATTGAATTGTTATCAACTACGCATGCACATAGTAAAACCCCATATGTCCATATACAGAGAATCAGAACTGTGATACTGCACTGGTATAGCATCATCAATTAACTAGGCAGGATAGTAAAATGGCAAAGAGATATTTGAAGATGGGGAAACCTTTTTTAAAGGCATCTTCCCTTTCTTCATCTCTCTACCTACTGCATTTTAAAACCCAGAATGATACAACTACATGAAGAAATGACATCTGAGACACAGACTTCAGTTTCCATTTTCAAAAAACCCAGTCCACTTTTTCTGGAATTCAAAGCTAAACTTTCTAGCACCAGGCCTTAATTATCCCAACTCCAAAGATTTCTGTTTGGAAATTAACATCTTCCTTCACTATTTTATTTTTGGTTTTGACTCTTGATGACTGACAAGTGGTGACTATTGAAAACACCCTGCTTTGTTACTTAGTGGCACTGAGATAAGCAAAGCTGCATCCATTTTCCATAGGGGAAAAATATCCCTCCTATCAAATACTATATCCATATTCTAATTCTTTGTTCACGATGGGGAAAGTCCAACTTTTTCAAGTGCTATCATCAAAGTTTTCACTGTTCTCCATGGGTTTTGAGACCACAAAGTTATGAGGCATGAGTTATGAGGATGAAACAACCATTGTACCTCCATTACTGCAGTCTAAGGGGTGCCCCTGGTAGATGCAATCCTCCCAGAGGTCCTCAGGACATATATTTGTGTAATTTCTTTAGAAATCACAGAACAACTACCTACCTACACAGACAAATTTGCAATTTTGGGCCCCTACGTTCTTCCATAGTTGACCATTTTTGACTATGACTCATAAGAGTAATTTTCTTCCATAAGGACTAGGAAGAGCAGAACAGCATGACTATACATCCCCTCCTCAATAAGATTCATCAGCACAGCATGACAACTTGTGCAGTTCCTTCCTCCTTTTAGATACCAAGCTACGTGCTGCAGCACTGCTGGTAACATCATGCCCAAGCAGTGGGCACAAGGGGTACTTCTGCAGCCCCTGGCAGAGATGAGCTCCTCAAGCCTTCTGACAGACAGAGTCAGACATGATCCATTGGTGACATTAGTTCCAGGTATTGCTCAGCAATATTACAGATGCTCATTTGATCTACTGTTTAAGGAAAGTTGGGTTCAAACCATCCCAGACCTTAAGGCAGGCATTTATAAGGCCTTATTTATACACAGATGTGAGGGGTTTTGATATATTTCTTTTTGAAACAACACTGAACATGGGTCCTCATATTTTGGGTTGTACTTTCTTCAGTTGCTTTTTTAAAAGAATAGTTATGTTACTTTTTTTTAAATACTTAATTATTTCTGGGATACACTTTTCAAAAGCTGACCTTGTACAAAATGAGGACTGCCTTAAAAAATACCTGATACCAGTCAAATGTACCTTTCCTCTGTGTGTCCTTTTCCCATTTCCCAGGCTGGAGCACTACAAAGCATTAGTAATAGTCATCTCATGTCCAGCATATTGATATAAAATGACCCTCTAAGCTTCCTCTTAACTCTGCTCTCATATTACAAAAGCACTTTACCATGCTTCATGTTCATTACTTAGCAACTGCTCCTTGCTTCTAAGAACCACATCCTTACTTATGAAGGCACACCCTGGCACATCTTTCTTAAAACTGGAAACAGAACAGGGATGGAGGGAAGCTGTGATTGCACTTCATAAAAATCAAAAATGGCATGGAAAAGATTCAGAGGGAACAAGACACAAGAATTAGCAAGCAGTCAATGAAATCAATATTGCAGGTCTAGAGGAAGCAAAGGAGGTGGTTCTCTGAAGAACATAAAGTTAAACTGAAGAATGTCATATGACTGGATGTTGTGCTGCCAAAATTTTAAATGGAAAAAAAAAAAAAAGGCAGGCTACATTCTTTATCTGGGGATGGGGAGGCATTTCTACAAAAGATTACTCAATACAAGCTGAGGAAACCCCAAGCTGCAAATTGCTAGAGGCGAGAAGGCTACTCTGGGGAAGTATCCTCAGACGCTTGTCTGGTTCTTGTAGTCCTTTGTTGGCACGTGCTATAGTGCACTACCAGAAAAAGAATCTGATGTCAGGGGGAACTTTATTCTGGCCTGATATGGCCAGTTTTACATTCTTATGTAATTTACATATATTTTGATTGCATCAAAGCTAGACTAACATGGCTGCAAATGGAATTCAACCCTTTATGTCATCATAATCTTCCTTTCCAAGCACAAAAGAAAAGTACAAGGACTAAAGAATTATCATGAGCTGCCATCATGACTCAGTTTGTTGTATGCATCATGAGGAGAGCCTAATTTGATAATTTTATACAAAGGAAAAATACAGGCTCTTTTTACAGTGACAAAAATTATCATTCATTAGTGAACCAAACTGCATCTAAATCTAAATTTATTTAGATTACAGATAAACCACTCAGACATGTCGGATGAATGGGAGACATTCGTTAATAAGGAAATAACAAGCAGAGTGTTCACTAATACACTCACATTTAGCTGTTCAGAGGGGGGGTGCACATTACCAGTGGGTTTGTGTTTACTGGCAGAGTGTGCACCTGTGTATTTGCAGGCTGATGAGCTGTTACACAGGCATGCCCATCAATTCAGAAGAAACACTACTGAAGTTTGCACACTTGCTTTCCAAATCAAGCCAAGTAATGTGAAAGTGGCCCAATTCTCACACAAATTACAATGCTTTGTTGAAGTTGTTTCTCAGTCCAGACTAAGTGGTACCCCAAAAAGCATGCACATATCCTTCTGCTGGTGATCATATGAATCTCCTCCCCTGGAAGCATGCTAGATACAACGAATTTTTTGTTTCTCACCTTACAAAAGCATCATCCTCATGCTGAGCTACTGAAGAACACGATTAAATGATATGTCAGTGAAAGAAAGGCTATGTCCATTTTCTACCACAGTAATATTTTCTAAAACCACAGTTTTTTGATCATTTCAGGATGCACAGGGTTTTTCCTGGTGAGTAAAGATGTGCTTACTGAATTTAGAACATAGTTTCTCTCAGTCTGAGCTGCAGATTCCCAAGCTGCATAGTTGTGGTCAGATAACTCCTCTGTGGGGTGTGCAGAGTCTCCCAAGTATGGAGGCAAAAAAAGAACTAATCTGATTCCAGTGTTTAACTCATTTGCAGGACTCAGATTTCCTGTTCTGCAAACATAAAGGGTTTGCAAAGAGTGTGTAAGAGCTTCCAAAATGTATAGCTATGCAAGTGCTAAAGATAGGGAGTCCCATTCTTCTTTCTGGCTTAAATTGCCAAAGCTCTGTGGATTTCAGCTGTATTATTACCAATTCAAATGTGTTCCAAGTCAGAGGAAAGTCAGGAACAATGTGTATTTATGAAAAAGGCCAACTCTTGTTTGGCTGAAGTTCATAACCCGAAAAGAACCCAGTAATTCCACTATTCTTCAGCTTTAAAGTTGGCCACATTTTTCACTTTCAGCATCTGTTCTGTGGCACAAGGCTTTAATAGCATGGAGGTGGATATATTTACTGATTATTTATATTGTAATTTTCAAAGGCACAGGAATGTTTTAATCTGAGATGAAGTTACAGGGTGAAAAAAAAATCAAGTCAGCCTAGAAACTAAAGCAACACTTAAAAAGGGAAGAAAAATAGCATGGCCAGGTCTATGTGAGGTGAGAGCTAGAGAATAAACATGATTGTATGTGCCATAAGATTTTCTAAGCTAACTCAGTGGTTAAGAAAGATGCTGAGCTACAATTTTTGGGAACAAAGGAACACAGCACTGACCTAATTCCTCTCAATTAGCCAATAGTAAAGTTCCATTCACTTTTAGAGAGGAGAATAATGTTAAGTTAAGCAGTTCTGCAAGCCCCCAAAGAAATTTTTGTTTATAAATTTGGCAGGTATGGTACAAAAGCTGTGGATGGGCACACCCCCTTTTGGGCTGACCTACATGTTTTTAGGAGCAACATATGCAAGCGTGAAAGGACTGCTGGATTTTAATACCCTCGGGATTACTTGATTTTCTTGTTTTGAGAATGTCTCAAGATGATGCATTCTATATTGGCTTGTGAATGTACTTCTAAAAGCAAGAAAAGGATCACAAGATCGTTTCACGTTGGATACCATATAATCCTCAGGTAAAAGTATGAAATTGCCTATGCTAGATGAGACTAGGAACTCCTTCCATTCATGTCATGTGTCTTTGCCACCACCCCAATTAAACACTCCTTGTGCAAAGCTGATCCCTGCTCTAGTTTTGATTGTCTAAGAAGCTCATAGGACACTGTCATCTGCTACAGCAGATTTTCTGAAATTTAGAGGTAGTACTTTCCTAGCACATTATGATTTGAATCCTGAATTTAGATAGTGTTTCATTTGGGAAAAC
>VXAU01004440.1:401539-522471 GCA_013399695.1 Formicarius rufipectus | reverse complement strand
AAAAAAAAAAAAAAAAAAAAAAAAAAAAAAAAAAAAAGAAAAAAAAAAAAAAACAAAAACAAAAAAAAAAAGAAAAGGAAAAACCAAAAACCACTTGTCAGGTTTGAAAAGGCACATCTTCCCAGGAAATTCTGAGGTAAAACCTGATATATTAAAAAAAAAATATTTTAGCATCTTGTCAATGCTCTTACTTCATCCATCATTATCCTTTAAGGAACAGAAAAAATATCCTACATTTACAAAACCAGCACGTAAGGGCCAGCTCCAGGTAGGAAACTATGATTTCCCATTACACCAATGAAAGACAGTTTATACAAAACAAGAACACAGGTAAGGGGGCATGAAAGGATGATGAGGGCATGGCTTTTATACGTGGCACTACACGAAACTTGGCACTTATGGTTAGTGCTTCTGCAGGACACTTTGGTATGTTTGACTTGAGAAAAGAAATCAAAGGAGGGAGACACTTGCACCTGCAATTTCCAAATCTAAACTGAACCACCTTTCACCTCCTTCCAGCCATGACTCTCATTTTGCCCAGGACTGTTACTGATTCAGGTTAGTATTGGTCAGCCAGTCCGTACCGTGCCAAAGCACAGGGAGAGATGGTTAACATTTTAGGAAGATAAGAGTAGTGCTCACTGCAAAGTGCTCCACATACACACACTGTTGTGCCAAACATCTCTGACAACTGTTGCAGCAGCTCCAGCCTGGCTGTGCAATCCATTCAGAAAAGACGCGGAAGGTGGCCAGAGTCAGCCCAGCCATGTTCTTAGCTTATCCTACAATGCTGGGGTTTCCAGAGTCACCAGCTCCTGCTCTAGCAGCAAACAAAAACAGTATTTTATAAATAGCTGATACAAATATTTCACTTCATAAAACAGTTGGCAGGGCGAATCAAAGAACAGGATTAAAACAAAGCCTGACAATTTCAATATTGAGCTCTAAAACTCCTAGGATCTTGCTTTGGTTTCAAAAGGAAGGTTAATTCAGTTAAATAAGGTTGCTATCCACCAATATTATACAAAAACTCAACCAACCACTGTCCTAGCGTTTAGCCAGCTAAAATTTGCAGGCATTTCAATCACGAGTTAAGAAACCACTTGTGGGGTTAAGTATATCATGTATATAGGCCATATTTCATATTTTGTAAGGATAGAATTTTTATTATTTACACAAATATTTAAACTGCAAAACAGTTAAAACTTTCCATTAAAAATTTCAATGAAATAAAAAATGTTGGGCAGACTAGAGAACCCAGTTTAAGGAACAGGCTTTTAGAATACCGGTATATGACTGACGGAAAAAAAGGGAAGCAATTTAGAAAGAAGAGAAAATTAAGCTGAAAAATGAGCAGACAGAATGGACTTATTTGGTCAGCTGACTCATACCAGAGGAGTTCCTAAAATCTACAGAAAAGTCTAGAAAATAAATAAGATTCTTCTGTGGGATTTCCTTTTCCTTGGTCCCTAGAGAAAAAAAACTGTCTATTTAACTACACAGCAACCAACTCTTTGTTCCTCTTCAGAAGCTTTTATGCTTGGCTCTGTATCGTGGGAAACAGTTACCTTTTGTCTTTTACCTAGATGGTTATTACTCCCTGTATTTAAGCTCCTGCATGATGGAGAAATGAGAAAAATACCACACAAGAAGCAAATCACTTCTTGTAATTCTCTTGTCAAGCAGAGCACATCAGAGTCAACTGGCACTGTCCTTTTTCAGAACCAGCACCCTCTGGATGGCAATTACTGCATCAGAGAAGTCAAGAAATGGACTTAGACAACTGCCAGTGCTAATGAAATGTTCCTTCAGCGTCCACACTTTTCACACGGGTCCTGAGGATGTCTAAATGCATCATACATATAAAAGGAAAAGCCAGAGAAGACACAGCATCAAACACATTTTTAATCCTTATAAACACATTTGTAATAATAACAGGATTGAAAGCACTCCCTTTGTGAATGCATGTTTCAACATTCCTGATGGGCTGATAGATATTAAAGAAAGCTATTATATACTCTGCAAGAACCTACCTTTGCCTGAACTTCCACTTTATGCAATCTTACATTGGACCAGAACTAGAAATAAAAGATGGTAGAGAGGACCCCAAAATGTCTGTGAAGGTATAAACTGATTGAACAGCTCATACTCAGGCTGACAGAAGCTTGGATGCTCAAATTTATTTAGACAGCAGACTTCTATGGATTTTTCAGGTGATTTAGACTCCTTGGCATCACTAAAAGTTTACATATAATCTAGATTAAGACGTGTTCTCATGAATGTGTAATTCTGTGTGAAGGACTACTGCAAATCCCTAGAATAGATGTGGCTACAGATTTTATTAGAACATTGATACATTTTTCATGTGTACTAGGCTTCCTTGCCTATTTCTCTGAGCCAACTCCCATATTCCTGAGATTCTCCTTATTAATTTCCCATATTCAGTCACTAACATTTTTCCAGAAAAGGCAGGAAAGGAGCATATGGAAAAACCCAAACTGATATATAAATCATACTCACACAGAGTATTTTCTGTGTCATGTTTGTGTAGTCCCTAGCACAAAGGGACAAACAAATCAATAATTCCTGTGAGATTATCCAGGGGCATATCAGTTGTGCCATTTTTAGCAGGAAAACAAAACCAAAAAACTACCCAGACTCTATAAGCCTAGACAAGCAGGCACTACATAGACACAAACAAATCTGCACATCTAAAAGCAAGCAGGAAGCACATCGTAAAATAAGTCAAGCCAGCTAGAAAAACATCCCTCAGCACCTCCCACGCATTAAATGCTTTTCAATAAATGAAATTCTTAATAAGCGCTTTTGAAAATGCTGGACAACTCAAATGAACCTTAAGGGACTTGGGACAGTGGCAGTAATCAAAGCTTCTGCTTCAGGTGCCTGGGAGAGAAATGCTAAAGAGGCAAGGTGACAACACACACGTGCACAAGAGCCTCACACAACTCTGATGCAGGTGGGTCCTTATGCCACAAAGCAAGCAGTTGTTCATGGGCTCATGAGACCTCATCTCTCCCAGCTGCCACCACCACCTCTGCAGGTGTAGTACTGCTGTTCCTCTCTCTCTCAGCTGAATCCTCTCATGACTACTTCAAATCAGAACAAGAAAAGAGGTTGAAACATGTTTAATGGTTGGGTTTTTGTTTTCTTTTCCCCTTGTGGGTTTATGGGATGTATTAGTCTCAACAGAACAGGTTTTCCAATAGTAATTGGGCTTGGAGCATCAATCCACTAGAGTTTAAACTTCTTTCAGAGGCAGCATTCTGAAACAAAACCAGCCAAAATGGTGTCCAAATGCTATTAAAAAATAGGGAGGCAGCTGCAATTAAGCATCAATAAAATGAGTATATTTTACTCAAGTTTCCACAAGGTACTTCTGCTAGCCAACGTGGGTGGGGGTTCAGCTCTGCTTTTTGTTTTTCAAAGAAGATTCTTGGATTTCCATGAGAAAAATTATATTGTGTTAAAATTGAGAAAGAACCACTCTTTCCGAGCAAGATTTCTCTCCAGGAAAACATCACAGACAATGCCGACACTTCCGCAGACTCTCTCCCCCTCTCCGGAGGAAGGTCAGCACACAGCGAGAGGCGGCCAACGCCTCTTACACCTTTACTGAAAAGCACCCACAACAGGACTGGGATTTGTGACACCCAACTGAGCACAGGTTACAGTGTGTCTTCTCTCAGGCCCCTGCATGGGGCAGTTTCCCTGCATTGCAATACAGTATAAAAGATAAAGGACAACTGACACTATTTTTTAAAAGTGTGTCATGCAAAAAGTTTAGGGAATTTCGTCAGACTTTTTTTATTTTGATTTCATTTGAGAGCCACCATTCACGACTAATTAAAGAAGCTTTTGAAATAAAATGGTTCTGGACAAACTTCCAAAAGTTGAGGTTAAATTTTCCTTCTGCCTCTTTCTTCAAACCTCTTCTGAGCCCTCACTGTTAATTCAGACACTGGCAGGTAATGCTGTCTTTCAGTCCTGTTATGCAACTTGGCGTCCAACATGTGCAAGAACTTACATGTTTCTCCAGATAGATTTGCTCTCCCAGGCTCCTGCCTTCTCAGAAATGTGAGGTACTTTGTGTAGAGTCAACTCAATTTCCTTTGAAACCAAATTTTTCTCAATACTTAGATTTTTTCAGAGATAAGAAAAGTCAGTTGTATATTTATCTTGAACTGTCAAACACACTAAAAAGAATATCTGAGATTTCAGGCACCGTGGCTAAATAATAAAAATACAGTCAATCTTATGCAAACAATGTGTACACAGCAGCTGCCTGAATACCTTGCAGGGCAAAAAACTACTCCTGCCACAGATTCCCCAGAAAACAAAACCATGGACTGCTACAGCCCTTCCCACTCTGAAAACATCAGGCTTTGCTTTTAGTCCCTAAAACACTGGACAATCCAAACCACAGTGCTTTAAGTCACCTTCTTTTTTGGTGTTTCCACGCATACAAATACTGAAATTGTTCATTGTTCTGAAACATGACACCAAACATAGTTTTATCTTTCAATCCTATCTGTAAATCTCTAATTTTAAATCTACCACTTTACAGATTTATATGGATTTATATTTTATATGGATTTTATATAGATTTACTCCTCCCTAGAAATGGCTATTTGATACCAATCAGTAGGACAAAACATATCTCCTGTCCTTGGTTTCTTTTTCACAGCCAGCCTAATGCATCATATTGCCTATATTTTAACAAGAAGATGCTGTATATCTGAGAAATAAAATGGTACAGTCCTTAGTAGAAGTTCACATTCTTCAGCTTCCCATCTTGTACCCATTTGAAGAAAATATTTTTTATCACTATGTGTCAATAAAAACTAAGAGCCAATAAAACAGCCTAGCTTGCATTGTGGGGCACTGTTAAACAAAAATACACGGATGAGATCCAATTTCTTTCAGACACAGTGAGTGTAATTCAGTAGAAGACAAAAGAACCTCATTTACTAGCAATGATTTTTTCCTCTTATGAAGAAACCCCAAAACTATGTTTTCAGTACAATATTGTTGAAAAATAAAGGTTTAAATCACCAGCATTCCTTTAAATGTGGTGATTGTTTATTAGTTGATTTGCCTTTTTTTTTTTTTTAATTTATTTTTTTTGTAATTACCTGTTTGTTTTTGCTGTTTGAGATTCCAGGACAGCATCATTTCTACAGAGACTAAATCCAGCAATATTAAGAACTTTTTGTGATTCTCAGGCAAGACATTTTTAAAGTACAAAGCCACAGCTATTTTTGCTGCTAACACAGTCTAGAGCCCAAAGACACATTATTATTCCTTCAGAAAGGCAACAGCTGGATCACACAATGGTCATTTACTATATCTCCTGTCTCCCCATCAGCCTGGGGACAAAGGATAATTCCAGGACCAGAGTAATTTTGCTCACTGCATTTGCTATGGCGTCTGCCACCCTTCTGAACAGATGCCGATCACCTTCAGACAACCTTTAGAAACTATTCTTTCAGCAACCTGCTATACTTCCATTTATGCCCTCAAATAAACAAACAGCAGAAGCCAAACCAATGCAGATCAACCAAATTTTCCTTATTCTCAGTCAATCATTCCCTCAGAGAAGCACACAAGACACAGCAGAAAAGAATAACTTTTCCAAACAAAGGAACCAAACAAAAACAACTCCAAGGTGAAGAAAAGGCAACTCTTTCACTGAGCAGTGAGCATAAAGGCATTTGCAATGCTCTTCCACCACTCAGGTACCCTCCATCTTACAACCCTCTCCAGAGAGAGGAGCAGTGAGAGAGGATCAGAGTAGAGCCCATTACAAGACACAGTTCTCAGGAAAACAGGCAAACCATAGGATGAATTAGGTACTAGAGCCAAAGGATGAAAAAAACCCATTGGAATAAGCAATCCAAAGCCTTAATAAAACAGGAGCAAAACAAACTCTTGGAAATTTAACCCAACAGCTGAAATAATCCTGTAGTAACATGATTGTTCTTACCTTTGCCATCTGCGCCTGCACACCATTTGCTTTGAGAGATGCTACTGCTTTCTGTGCTGCTGCTGGACTGTCAAAATCTACAAAACCATAACCTGAAAAATAAATAAATAAACAGAGATTTCAGTACCATCCACATGTATGTGCTCAGATCAAGATTTTAATTTTAAAATAAGGAATCATTTTCCATTCTCTCACAGTCTCCCAGTAACACTGCCACCACAACTCTATTTCTCACATCTTTTCTCCTGAGCCAAGTAGGGTTTAAGGGAATGCAATAACCTGAAGATTCCAAGTGCAGAAAGGTGTGCAGCAGAGGAGGAGAGTAGGCTGGTCTTTGCCTGTCCTAGCAGATAAAAGTCCCTGGCAGCAGAAGATCTCACACACACACACACACACACTCTCTCACTCACTCACTCACTCACTCACTCTAGGCGAGCTCCAGTGCTCTAGAGTCCTGCCCCACCTCTTCCTTAAGGGAAGATGGCTCTAAGGCTCTTCCTGGGATACAAAACTACAGCTTTCAATAGTTGGTTTCATTAGCAAATAATGTCCTTTTCCTGTGTCTTGAACACTTGATCAGGTGTTAACACTTGAAGCTTGATTAGTTTCAGAAGAGGAGAACAGCAAGTCTCTGTGTCAGGTTGGGACCATCTGTGCAGAGATAGGGAGAGCAGCCTTCCAGCAGGTGGGACTAATTCAGGAAGAAATTGCAATGTGGGCTCTACAAGCAGCTGCCAGATAGCTCTAGAGGATGGTAAAGTTGCAGCATTGGTTAAACCACATCCCTTTCAACTCACTGCTCTCTCTGTTGGAACAAGGGGGAGACCACTGCCAGGAACTGCTTCAGGGTATCATCTAAACAACAGCTTAGTGGGGTTAGATCTTAGAGATTGATAAAGGATAATCATCTGCTTTTAAGTGGCTTTCTTACTCCCAGGATTTGCATTAGTTTAGTATATTAATCAGCCCATCACTTCCTACCTTCCTCCCTCTCCATTTTTACTTTCTCTCTCCAGCAAGGTTGACATGGTTGAGCAAGACCAGTGCTGTTAAGCCCCTACTGGATAACAACAACTCTTAGAGTACTTTTATTTTCCTAGAGACTTAAAATAGGGCTATGACAACAAGGAATGGACTTTTCACAACTTCTAAAGCACTGAGCTCTTGCTGATCTTCAACAGCATTCATATGTCCTGGTCACAAAACTTTCAACTGAATTAGTAAGATTTTAAATTCTCACCAAGCACCTATTTAGGCAGCTGCATATATTTCACAATCCATTCAGGGGAAAAAAACCCAACCTACATCTTATTAAGCAATTACAGAGCAGGTAGGTATGTGCTGCTCAGACAAGCTGTGGCCAGGAGCCACATCTTTGGCATCTCCCTGGAAAGCCATATGGATGAAACTGAACTGCCTGAAAGCTTTAATAATATTAGCACAAGCATATTTATAGCATAGCAGCTTCTCTGCAGACATCTCCATTTACTAGGTCAATACACATCATACAGGAGGCAACCACAGATATGATTTCCTGCTGTATCCATTTGTATTTCTTTTGCCAGCCTTCCTTCCTGCTCCTGGGAGGCCTCATTGCCTTCCTTTCCACATCAAATCTAGGTATAAGAGTGTGTGCTTGTGATCATCTTGCTCCTAAAGTTACAAATATCTCTCTTTATTATTGTGGTATGCATGCATTAGTCAAGGCAAGGGTTAGTCCAATGATGTAAGACTTTGGTGTACACAGATGTTTTCTGTTTCTTGGCTTAAATGTTGTTCACGAAGTTTGAGGAAAAAAGAAACAGACAAAATTATTAAAGAAACTGCTGACTTAAAAAGTGTGACAAGCATTATTTTGGTAGCAAAGTCAAGATCTGAACATTTCTGTTCTTTTATTTCCCAAGTTTTCTGTTTTGTTTGTTTGTTTGTTTGTTTGTTTTGTTTGGGGTTTTGTTGGTTTTTTTTTGGTTTGGTTGGTTGGGTTTTTTTGTTTGTTTGGATTTTTTTGTTGTTGTTGTTTTGGGGTTTTTTTGTTTGTTTGTTTTGTTGGTTGGTTGGTTTTGTTTTGTTTCGTTGGGTTTTTTTTTTGGGGGGGAGAGAGTTATTTTGGCAGGGCATTACTAAAAATGGAGGGAAATTCTAGAACAACTGTGCACCGGGACGGCAGATCTAATAAACACCACCACATTAGAGTCTGGTCAGCCTGAGGGTTGAGGGGTGTTTTACCTGCTCAGATTCCCCAATTTGATTTTCCTTTTTTACTGCTACCATTTTTAAATCAGCTTGTTCTATATCACATTTGCCATTGCAGTGGTATCCAAGCTCTCTCCTCAGCACAGAGCAGCAGTAAAGCTGATGCCACTTCAAATCAAAAAACGTGCTACAAGAGGCAACAGTCCTGCTTGCACTTCTCCAATGCCTTTGCCCTTTGAGAGAGCAGGTTCTGGGAGAAAGATACTGATACAGTTAGATGCATCTTCTATCTCCCTGGCTGAGAGATCCTGAAAAGAAGCCAGAGCTGCCAAGTGGGAAATCTGAAATGCCTTGAGAAGTCATGGGATGGCTTGGATCAAACACAGAGCAAAATAATTTTTAGGATAGCAAGGTTCCTCTCTCAGGAGATTTGTTCTTCTTTCTCACCATTTTCATGCCCAACAACTTTGAGGGCAAAGTGCAAAAGTAAGTTTTAATATAGGCATTAAAAACAGATAATAGAGTTAGATTTTTATATTTAGCATCAGTGTATAGTGCAGGCTTTATGTATGAAGTAATAGAAAGGAGATTATTTTTAATGACTTTATAGACAGCACAGTAAGTATTCACACTGAAGATAGTTTTGCTTGTAAATATAAACCAAAATGTGTAAGAATACTCTGATGTTGTATTAGACATACCTGATACTATAATATAGTAATTTATCAAAGATTAACATCAGTCCATAATGTCTAAACCCATCAATGTCTTCTAAATATTTTTTCAGTGGGCTACATAACCATATCAAAGATCCAGTGAGAGCCTTGAGACAACAACACCCCCATATCCTTAGCTACCCATTATGCATTCTAGTATTACTACTCCCAGTCTCACTGCAAAGCTGCTCTTTTTCCTTCCCTCAAACTCATTTCCATTCCAAGTATCTTTTTCTGGCCCTCCCCCCTCCTGACACATCTCCGCACCACACACAGAACATCAGGACAAAATCACTCCATGGCTGAAAACCCATCCAAAGAACATCAATCTGCTGCAAGGGAAGCCAAGTTCCCAGGCTGTTTCAGCATTCAAGTATCCTTACAAGAACCCTGCAATGCTATATAACAGAAAACCAGGCATGCTGCCTTTTTGTACAGTTTCCGTTCTTCCACGTAGATGTTTATAGCCTATGTTGGCGACCTACACTAACATCTTTCATTTGTTTATAATCTCACTTCATTTTTTTGGGTCTCAGGCACTAACAAAGTAGTTCTAGTTTTTCTGTTTGGGTTTTGGGTGTTTTATTTGTTGGGAGTATTTTGTTTTGTTTTATATAGTTGTCCAGGTAGATCAAGTTTAGGCCTGGCAAAATCTAAATCTGGGTCTTGGAACACCCCCTCCAGTGCTCCCCAGAGAGTCAATGAACCCCCAAACCTCCTCTGCTGAGAGTCCTTCCCTCTTGCCCAGGCTATGGCTGGAGTGGTTGTAGGCTGTGCTCCCCGCCAGCAGAACTGGGCTGCTGTGGCTGCTCTTGGCAGGTGCAATGTGGCTGGGTTTGGCTGCTCCAGCATTCATCCCTACTCAGATAACTGTCCCCTGGCTACTCCTGGGAAAAGGTAGGAAAATGGCTGGAACATCACTCAGGAGGAATTCAGATCAGGATCTGCCAATGAGAGTCTGCAGCTCTAGAAAAATGTCTACATTTATTTTTCCTCCTTTAAAAACAAGTGCAACCCCACCAGTCCCTCTCTCTGCTAGCCTCAAATTCCACAGCTTTCCTCCTCCACCCCCCCTGCATTTTTATTGTGTGTTCACTGCCTTGTAAACATTCTGGTCAATGGATTATGCAATTTTTCCCTCCAGTTTTTGTACAGAACATCATGACAAACGAACTTGGTTTCTAAACCAGAACCTTCAGACTCTGCACAAGAATCCATCACCACCACAGGAAATCAAAACCAAAACTATTTCCCTTTTCTCCCTGAAGCATCCTGCCATTTTCCTTTAAGGACTCCAAACACAAATAGGGAAAGCTGCGTTATCCCCTGCTGTTTTGAGAGATGGAAATCGAACTTCTCACTAATGTGAGCCCCTCAGCTGAAGTGTACTTACACTGAGGGTGACTTCAGTACTCCAATGCTATAACAGGTATTCCAGGATCCCAAGTGTTATCCTTGTAGAATGACATGTGACTACTTTGTACGTACAAGCACACACACAAGACTATCTGGAATAATTGTTAAATTTTTCCTTTAAGAAATACAATGCCTATAATTTTCTACTGGCCTGATGCCACTAGGGCTAAATAATTACATTTAAGGAATAAAAGTGGTGGGTTTTTTACCTGTGAGGGAAAGAAAACAGCTAAGCATGAGTAAACACAAGTTTATAGCTAGCTGCAATAAGTGCTACCCAAATACAATGGCAAATGCTAAACATCTTCATCTCCTATAACCTAAATGGCTGGGGGCCTCCCAGTCTCAGTTTCTCAGTTCCATAATTAAGCTTGGCAGCAGGTTCAAATGATTTAAAACTGAATGTCACTATTTCCTCAACAAATCCCTCATCCTTGTTTTTTTCTTACTTGTCAGGAGAAGACCAGCAGAACAGCAATTAGTGGTAAGCAGTGCAGTGAAAAAGAACCAAGTATACACTAATTAGGTCACTCGCCAAACACGTTCATTTCATTGGCAGATTTAATCAATGTTTTCCTGAAATGTCTTAAATCTCCTATGCTAATTTAAAGTTTTGTTATTGTTGTTACTTTAAACACAGATGGGATGCCTGGAGATTTTCAATTGCTTTCCGCAAATCCATTTCAAAATAACAACCCCTCATATAGTATATCATCAAAATTTCGGCACAGGTTTTAGGAAATGGCCTCTAATTTTATGCCAACATTTTTGTGCCTGCAAATACCTATGGGTGCAATTTTGTGGATTTAAGTAATTGCAGGTGTGTAGAGCTCTTAAACATCAAATTCTGAATTGCCCTGACTGATCATGTACTTAGGGGTTATGCCAAATAATTTAAGGGACCGCCTGCCCCTTGCTGTTCCCACAATTATTGTGAAGTGCTGGATGGTGGCACATGGCAAAGGGAAGCTCCCACTGGCACCACAGGCCTTACGCTTCACCTCCAGGGAGCTCCTCTTGTGTAGTGACATGAGTGAGGGCCTTGCTGCCTTTCTGGAGAACTGAAGCAGCTCCTCCACCACTGCTGAAAGTGGCACTAGTTACTTGAAGTTAGTGGAAAGAGAGGTGCCAGAGTACCCTGGAAGCTTGGTCCCCCAGCTGGCACACCAGCTTCTCTGGATGGAAAACACTCCATCAGCAGCCGCTGTTGCTGATGCCATTGGAAAGGGAGCTGTCACGGCTGCTGAACTGATCCTCAGCCACATCAGCCCACTCTGCCCTCCCTGCTGTCCTCATGTCCTTCCAGTGGCTCCCTCCTTCCTGCTGGTGCTGCCCTCAGAACCAGCTTGTACACGGCCCCAAAGCCACCAGTGGGTGTGAAAGCAGCCAGCCACAGCTCTGCACCCACATGACGACCCAGGTGAAGAGAAAAGAAAAGAGCAGAACAAGTGTGGTTTCCCAGAAGTGAGGGGTGGAGTGCCTTGGCAATGCTGTCGAGCTGGAGCTCTGCAAAGACAGCAGCCTCTGGTGGGGGGCTGAGAAAGGAAAAGCCAGAATGAATGAGGGAAGATAAGCTGGGGATGTTGAGGTCTCAGCTTCACCCTGCCACAAAGCCAAACATCACATCTGACCTCTGACCAGGTGAGGCTTTAAATCACTTGAATTCAAGTAACTAGTACTCTCCGTTTTCTGGCTCTCCCCACCCACATAAACACAGTAAGAGACCTGACCCATCCAGCCATCCAGGAGACTGGCATGAGGCCTATGCAGTAATTCAACTAGTGTGCCTCGGTAAGTAATCATGTTACACACAAAATATAAATATATTGTTGGGGAGCTCACACATACTGAGGAGTTCTTCTGGTTCCACTGATACCAATGAACTCACTTCATCAAAAGTGTCAATGCTTTGGTTCTTTAAGTTAAATTCTTTGCATCCTGCCTGACAGATTGAAAAGGCCGACCGATGGCTGTCCCATGCAACCTCCAATCCTGCCAGTCCGCCTCTGCTAGGGGCTGATGTTGGAATTGGTGAGAAGCTTCAGCAAAGGAGAGACTCCAGCTCTGACATCTTCCCACCTGGGAGAGTTTGACCTTGTCACAATTACTCCTTCTGACAGCAAGATTTGTGTAAATTTTATACAACATTAGATAATAGTGGAGAAATTTCTTTTTAAAGAAAACCCCAAGTTTGCTTAAGTATAATTACAACAATTCCATTATACCTAAATCTTTTTCTAGGTCTGATGTACCAGACCAGTTGGAACTCAGCTTCACATTGGGATAAAATATCTTTTTAATGGAAGTTCCCAGTCCCTGTTTCTGACAATCTAGAATTTAATACATCAGATCTGAAATCCAAAACAAACAAGACAGAACATATGGTACAGGTAGGGTCTTCCAGGGGTGTAGGGGTTATTTCGACAAAAGGAGTTATTTTAAAGGAGTACTTTATTTTTTTCATCAATGTTACTGTTAATGTTGCCCAAAGATTGGAAATTGAAAACCACCCCAAAAAGGAGATGTGCTGAAGGAGAGAAATGCCAGTCTAGGGAAGAGGCAGCAGTCAAAATTATTTGATGAATTAAGAAAATATGAAATAAAACATTTTTATCATGAATATCTTACTTTAACTTTATGATGTCACCTCCCTACATATCTGTATACATATATGCATACATTTGAAGACACTGGCACAAAGGTTTTACACAAACACTGGTAGATACACACAACTAAGTAAATATATAATAATCATTATCATTTCTCCTTCATGCCTAGATGAAACCACTTGGATTTCACAAAAACCTAAGTTGAGTTGTAAAATTCACTTTTGCCAAACACTTATTTAGAGTGTCTCTTAAAAGACAGCATTCATTCTGACAATCAGGTAGTCCACAAAACGTGATTATCCACTAATTTACTATGCAATTTTCAGTCATTGTTTTATGCTCAGATAAAGAATCAAAATAAAATCTTACAAACCTTGGAAAATTAGCAAAGAGGTTGAATCACCCTTGAACACAAAATTACTGAAAACAGCCTTTTCTTTTGTTGTTCAAATTGTGCTAAAATATTCCTAAGGCTCTAAATGCTCAGAGTGATAGTAAAACAGTCTACACTGTTACTATTCTTAGACCTCTACTGTATTAAAATGTTCTTGGTGGCTACAAATTTGTGAATCATCATCTTTTAATTAAAACAGCTAATATATAGTTGGAAAAATAATTGGAAATGGAGAGTCTTAAATGCAAGAAAGAAAAGATGGTCCCTCGATTTCAGATCATTCCCCAGAGATGAACCTACATTGTTATGTATGCATATATAGCTGATTTCTTTTTAGCTTGTTTTAGCTTGATATGGAAACACAACACAAAACTGTCACTTTGATTATGTTCCTGCAGTGATTTCTTTTACCTCTTGCATTATTTTAATTCCCTTTATAACAGAAGAACTGGAGAAAAACAAGGTAACTAACAAACAGTTAGTTACTGTTAGGTAACTAACAAACAGGTTTTGGACATCCGTTTGCAAATAGATTAATTTGAACAGTCAATTACTTTGATTTAAACATAGTGTATATGAATAAGGTTATTATTAATTGCATGAGTAATTAATGATTATATTTCCATACAAAACTGAAGTATGGAACTTGTCATGATCTTCTCATGTATTTTAAAATGCTACTACATTGAAACATTTTTGCAATCTCCAATAGGTACAGTACGAAGAAACCTACAATATCTTGGTATGCGGGAAAGAAGTTATTTATACAATAAATAAATAAAGGTATATGCATATTCATGTCTATTTCTCTTAGAGCTAATGCTTCCAAAAACAGTCTCTGAAAGAACAGAAGTACACCTCAAAACTGACAAAAGCTCTCTGTGAAATATGGTTGCAATAACAACAGTGTGGGGGAGAAGGGTAAGAAGCTACAAATTTAGCAAATATACCTTTCGAAAAATTATATTGCTCTTGATTACCTTCTCTCAACATTTACACTGGATTCCTGGCAATTCAGAATCACAAAGACTGGCAAGCTGGAGAAAAGTCCAGAGAGCGCACAAACATAGCCATAAAAATTCAGATTTTGCAAATGGCAGAACTCTGTTTGTCCCTAATAATATACCAAGTGTTTGGGGCCTTAAAAGTGAGCCTACATGTGAGTGAATGCTCCTGGGCAACCCTCAATGCAGCACATGACCAGCACAGAGCGGCCTATAAGACTTCATGTGGTCCTGTCGAAGAAGGAAAATGTTGGTGAAAATAAACTGAGAGGGAAGTTGAGAAATATTTCCTGGTATTTGCTAAACAGCCTGAACTTGGATTAATCACACAAAGCCGATGATGGAAAATTCATTGCTCAAGTTCCTAAATATGGATTGAATAAAGAAGAGAGCATATTGTAAATCTTGCAGTGGCAGAAGGACAAGAGATAAACACACTTTTCCATCTTTAACTTTTGAAGATAATCTCTCTGCAAGTCCCATTGATTCATTGTCAAAATCTGAAATAAAGATTAACTCTACTTTTCAATACAAGGATAGCTCACATCTACAATTTCCATATCAACCAATGTATGATTCCACATTATGATTATTTACCACCATAATATTTTTTCATCAATATATTAGTTGTATAACATAATCATTAAGGTTATTTTCACTAGACTTGTTTAGCATGAGACATCCATTGTAGCTCTGCAGCTGAGCTAAATTTCACACTTGAAACAGTGATTGAATAAAGCAGAATGTTCTCCCAAAAAACAAGAACTCCAAGAGCAGTGCTTAGTTACATATTTACATAAAAGGGAGGGAAGGATACAATAGCTGTTTCTTTCCTTGACTGAAGAAATACTCCATCACTCAAAAGTGATGATATTTTGTAATAACCAGAACATAGGAGCCAGAACTCGAAGTTTTAGATTTAAATCACCTACTGTGGGATACAGAGTCACAGAATCGACTAATAGCTTCTTAAAACTTGAAAGGAACCCTCACACCCAAGAGTGAAATAGGGTTCACTTTTTAAACACTATTTTTCATACTCACTTTCCTCTCTCATTACAGCAATGTCCAGATGCTGAAGTTTCAAAATACCACAAGAAAGACTATTTTCTTGGTATTTCCAGACGGCAGGAAACACTGACACTCTCATGAGAAAGTCTGTCCTTCTGAGGTTTCATGCTCAGTTATGCAGACTCCAGAGCTTTACTTAGCTTGGATAATGTTTGGCTAAGATATGAAACCAAATCTCTTGAGATTTGTCCATCACTTATTTTAGAGCTGAGTGACGAGTAAAAAACCTGGTGTACAGAAATACTTCAGAAACAAAGCATTCAGCCATTACCTCTGAAAGCTCCCAGTGCCTGTATAAGACAACCAATTTTCTCTTCTAAATACTGGACCTCAGTTTACCCAAAGATAAGCAAGTTATCCTCCAGCTGTTCATCAAAAGGGCATACAACCTAAGGAACTATGAGACTAACTGCAGTGCTCCCACGGACAAGCTAGAAATGAATGTTAATACTGTCATGCATTTTTTAGGTTTGGTGTCTGGCCAGGCAATCCAGCAGGCATTTCTGGACAGATGAAACAGAGAATTAATGGGTGCAGTACCTATGGAACACAGCAATGAAATCCTGGGAGGGAAAAAATGAAATCTCTCAGCAGTCAACTCTTCCAGCATTCATTTTAAACAATGATACTATTCTGGGAGGCAAAGGAGGATGTTCTGTATCACCCAGGGCTCTTTGTCAGAAATGAAATATTCCATTCTCTTCCTCCCAACACTGGATTGCTCAGCAATCATAACACTAAGTAACTGCAAATACTTGCAAGTCGGAAGAAACAATCTGACAAGAGAAGATGTGCTTGGTGATCATACTGTGATTACTGTACTTTATTAAAAATAATTTTCTTTTCAGTATGTTTTGACAAGAAAATAGAAAGCATCTTGTGCAGCCTTCAGGAAATATTAAAATAACCCAAGGTGATGAACATGTTATTATCCAGTCTGTTCCAGAGGGAGGATGCTCAAGTACTGAAATGGTTTTCATTTCAAATACACATTCATTTTCAAGACACTGCACTTGAAAAAATTTGTCATACAGTAAGGAGTGATAAAGAGCACAGCAATTTATGTTCTTTACGCAAACCAATTGTAATTCAGAAAACAACTATAATTTCTAAAAGGCATCAAAGAGATAGCATTTTCCCAAGAAAGTGAAATGTTTTTTTCATGCCAGTTGGCCAATTCTGGCACATCAACCTTTGCTATGATAAACACTTTGGATAACATGTAAAGAGCTCCTATTCCAACCCATCAACACTCATGATGTCTTGGAGCTTTAGACAGGGATGAGCAATACCTTCTGAATATTTCATGATTCTGATACTTAGAAAAGGATCCTGATATTACCATCACCATAATGCTAAAATCCTGATGAACTTGGAGCAAGAGGTTTATGTGCTTTTAAGAAATGACTGGTGGTCACACCCTGTGCTATGGAGGGGAAGCACAGCAGAGATGGGAAGCACAGAGCAGGATAAGCCACAGCACACAGTTCAGAATCAAATCCATGGTAAGGACACTGTGTACGTTCAGTGCCCAATGATTTTGGACTTACACAGTATTTCAGACAATCGGAATTTAAGTATCTTTATAGTTTTATAGCTACACTGCCCACAGCGTTCTTTTTCGTTTGTGGTTAAATACCAGTTGCACCTTCTGAGCCTTGTGTCATGCCACATTTATCTGTAGCCTGAACTTCAAAAATGCTATTATTATGGTAGCCAGAAAAGGCTATTAGTTTTCCAAGCTGAGACAGGAAAACAAAATAAAACAAAAACAAAACAAAAGAAGAAATCACATGAGAAAATCTCTTTTCAAGATCTCCAATATATTTTTTCAGATTCGAGATAGTTCTACAGTCTAGGTAAGTGGAAGACATAGATAAAATGGGTGAAATGCTGGTTTTTAATCAAACCTGAATTTCTGAACTAGTTGAAGTTTCCAATCATTACAAATCACTGTCTCTTTCTATAGACAAGAAAATACTTATCTATGTAATATCTCTAATACAAGAAAAAAAAAAAGAGAAAATAATTTACTTGAATCTTAAGCAAACTTCTTCCTTCCTACCTTGAAATTAAGGTAGCTATTTAGTGTCAGCTTTCATTTAACATCACCTGCTGGTTCAGGACACAAGGGTCACAGACCACAAAGGTCTGATGAAGACGTTATCCAGAGCCCATACTGATGCCACCTGGAAGATGACTGCAAGGCACCAGGAGGCCAAATTAGCAGGAGGATAATTCCCTGTGTACAAACGCCAATACTTAGAAAGCTTCTTGCACACCAAAATTCATGTCCACAACAAGACTTCACATAGCTTGTAGAGAAAAAAGCCACAAATATGGGACTGCAAGGGGCATCCTGGATCTTTCTAGAATGTGGGTGATGAAAACCCTACACTAGATGGCTACATGGGGTGACATCAGTGAATTACAGAAGTCTTTTAATATTACCCTTTACCTTCCCAAATTTTATCACCTGATACATATTTGTATATTTCTCATATTATTTACATATTTCTCAACTTGTACCATATTTGTTGCCTTCACATTTTTGGTTTGGGCATGGAGACGACCATCAGTCACTTTCCCTATAGAGAAACTTCCAAATTGCCACGTGGTTTCTCCTACTTCTTAATTACATCATTTTACTATTCGATTTGTTCTCTGTTCCTCACAACCATTTGCGAGGATCATCTAATTATTTTATTGCATTATTAATTGCATAATGCTTCCCAACTTTGTGTAGTAAGCAGGTAGTGAGGGAGTTTTGGCAGCAATACCATTAAAGAAGAAATGGGAAATCTGGCACATGCCTGAGAAGTGGAGGGGTGGGTGAGTGTTGCCAATGATGCTGATTGGCATGTCCAGTCCTGCATTCAGATCTTAAGAATGTCAACAAGGAGCTACGTCACTGGTGACTGTCTTCAGTAGCTCTTCCTAAGTTTTCAGGCATCTTCTGAACATAAAACCATTTTGTTTAGGGTCTCTTCACACCCTTAAGGATTTAATTAAAAAGCAAACTCTTAATATATATTGCTAGTGAAAGGCCAAATATACAATGGGAGACAACTTTCACCCCATGAAGCCAGTTTTAGGTATGTGTTTCATAATAATTTTTATTATTAATAGAAGATAAATGTGATGAAGGGGGGATTTTATGTGCTAAAACATTCTTTTTAAAAATCAAAGTAAGGACAATTCAGATACAATCATATTCTGTTATTAATGAGGTATATTCTATTTTTTAAAAATATCACAATTTTTATAAATTATACAGAAAACTACTGAGAGATACCCAGGTCTGTAGGAGGATCTCAGTTCACAGAGAGTGACTGTGCATCAGCTTAGTACATCAAATAAACAAAAATGAAAGAAGAAGCAGCAAAGAGTTTTAGTGGGACACACAAACCCAGCAAACAAATTTTGTCTAGGAAGCCAAAATGCACACAGAGGGGAAAAAAGACACTTGAAATGCCCAGCAGGGCATTGATGCACCATATCAAAGAAACAGAGAACCAGCAATCTAAAATTGTTTTTCAGTCTTTCAAGAAGTGGTGCTGAATCTGAGACTCTTGTGTGTGTAGGTTTTTGGTCACTTGCTCAGCCCATATTAGCTGTAGCAGGCGAGACAGAACAGGCGAAGGCTCTGCAGCGCATCCCTCACGCAGATGCCAAATACATGTTGGTGTTGTCAATGCAGAGATGTGTAAATGTTTTGAGACTGAATGTCTGCTTCCTGTCAACAGCAAGAATTAGCCAGGCAAATATCCGGCAGGCACGGTTGTGCTTTCTTAAGAGTATAAATGCTGTACTACAAAATTTGCAAGCTGCTTGCTTTATCGCTGGCCTGCTGCTCTCAAAGCCTTTTCTGTGACCAAATGCAAAGGATGGTAACTTCCCACACCACAACTTGACCCTGAAAGCAGTGAGGTGTTTGTAGAGGAAGATGATGAGGTAGTAGCTGGCTGAAAAATATCAACACACAGTTGTTAGTCAGGGCTCATGACCAAATGGGTGTCCACAAAAGGTAACCCATCTCATTTCCATTACACAGAGGCAGCAGCCTTGGCAGCAGCTTCCTACTCTACCCTTACACCTTCCTAGTATTTATTGCATGGTAAAATGCTGTTTTGTATTTCTGGGGCAGACCTGGGAATCTTTCTTCCAGAGGTGACAGAAGCAGGGTGCATCAATCAAGAGATGGCATATACATGTATTTCTGTGCATAATGTAATCAGAAGATCCTATATTGAGTATTTCTATTACATTGAGATGGTATTGTGTTATATGACCCTGAAAGCAGGTATATTTTTCACCGCTAAAGGGGTACATGGTGGGAGGTACATGGACCTGCTCTGGTTGAGAAAGGATAAAACAGTCCTTGTGTTCTTAACCCTCAGGATGGCTGGTGTCTAATTTGAGTAATCATTCCCTAGAGGTGCAGATTCCCTTGCATGCCAGGCTTGGAACCTTTGAAAGAAATGGGGATTGTCACTCTCATATCTAGTCACGGGGCACAACAGCCTCACTCTCACTAGCATTCTCTGCTGCACTGGAAAACAACATGAAGTTCCAGCAACAGAGAGGGAAGACATTTGGAAAGAGAAAATCTCCTTAGCCTTCTATAAACCATACCCTCCTGTCCTTTCATTTGATTGCTTTTATTTTTTTTCTTCCCCAGATGACTGGGACAAAACATTGCACAAGAAAAAGAAGTAGACGTTCTTTGCCTTTGTCTAGAAACAAGCAGATGGAGCAGATGAAGGACCTCATGCAAAATATGACAGTGTGACATGATGAGAGACAGGTTATGGTATTAGGCAGCCTTTCACTCCCTTAGTCTACACTGCAATTACAACTCATGTGCATGCCCCATTTCATCTTCCTAACAGGGATTTTCTCACTTAAGAAATCTGAATGTATTACATCAAGGAATTGCTGCCCCAGAAAATGAAAACTAAAATATCTAAAAATAACTCTTTTTAAGGTCCAAAAATCATATGATTCCAATCCTAATACATACATGTGGCACAAGTGCACTGCACTTGTTTAGTGGGCTAACCAACAGAATCAAGCTTCCCTCAGGAAAGTCAACATCTCAGTGTACATGAGGAAAATTGAGAAAAAGTCAACTTCAAACTGAAAAATAAACTCTACATTTAATAGCTTAAAATGAAGCCACTGAAGACTAAACATCTGGGCTTTTTGGATATTATCCCAGATACTGTGTGTAGCACTGAAGCTCTTCATCTTAGTATCATCTTAAGAATTTGAATAAAGTCATTCCCTCAATATATGTTATTTCCCTGTGGAACATCACAAAAATGCTTGTTGCAGTAAGATCTTGGGGCAAGATGTTTTTGACTACATGTGATAAGATCATGCAGATCCACAGCACTTTGGTTTTCTTTGTGTTCTCCAGGACTTTATATAATACCATATATACATAATAGAGTATACATAATACTATAATACGTTAATACAGTATACATAATTCTATAATACATAATAATACTTATCTATGTGGTTCACTATGGACCACAAAAGAAGCCAGTTAGAGTGGCATTATCAGAAGCACTCTAAAAAATCAGCAGCATTGCTAGAACTGCCACTGGAAGTCATTGGGATTATCTGCTCTTGAAATGCAACGGGCACATCTCACCAGCATCTATTTGAGACCCTCCCACTAGCACTCCACAAAGCAGATTGCCTTTAAGGCAAAGAGTAGTGTAATAACAGTGTGGTCCTTCCAGGATAGTTAGGCCTGTTTCTCAAATATAAAAAGATCTAACAGAGCACCACTGTTTCAGTGCTAGTTTGGACAGGCCTACTTAGTACAGTGCTGCACTGTCTATTCTGAGATTCTCAGGTGCCTTTGAAAATCCCAGGTCCTGCAGAGCTTGTTTTGAGATCCCCACTGGCTCCATCTTCCAGCCAGTACCAGCCATGCTTGGATGCAGCCTGGGTTTACTGGGACAGATGCACAAAATTCTGCAGCTGGTTCTGTGCAGAAGGTCAGATTGATCAGCGCATACATTCAAACTCTGCAAACTTCTGAGAAAGAGCGTATGGAACATGGCCACTGGAAAGCAACTGAACCAGCACAACATTTCATAAGCCAGAGGCACAGGGATCACAACTACAGCCAAACTACACAGTGCAAGAGAGCCACACAAAAGACAAAAAGCATTGGATAAGGCTGAAGCAGAATTAGCCTTAATAGACAATGCCTCCCTAGAGCTTTTATGCTCATGGCCAAGCAAAACGGTTCTGCACAGGAAGACAAGAACTGCAGACTTCTGGCATGGGTCTTGAGACATAAACAGTATGAGAGACTTGTTCCCATAGCAGAACAAAGAGGTGAAGTAGACCCCCTTGAAACAAACAATTCCTGGCTACTATCATACCATCCAAACAAGCACAAATGAAATTATTTCATTTAAGTTTTCCCTTTGCTTTTTTTGTGTGTGTGTTTTGGTTTTTTTTTAACATGTATAAACTAGAAAATAATATTTTTAACAGTTGATAGCTTTTTTTTTTTTTTTTTTAAATTGGCCCCCTCTACTTCCTCTAGCAAATCACACACAATCATGTTCTCTCATTTTTTTAGAGACACATCAGTACTAGGAAGCTGTGTGGTAGGCTGCTCTTTTTGTTTCTTTTTTTTTTTTTTCTTTCCAAACAGCCTTGTCCATTTTCTTTCCAGCCCTGAGACGATCCTTTCTATTCTTCACTTTCCAGCTCCTCCTCTCCCTGCTCCTCTAAGTTGACTGAAAAAGAGAAAGACTCACATATAGGCTTGGAAGATAGCTTGATTAATGACTTTTCCACTCCTGTAAGTCATTTCAAAGGAATTATTCTACCCAGGGATGACAACAGGGAAGATGTTTCTATAAAATCCTGTATGCTTCCGGCAAATACACAAGCATACCAATGGAGGCAAGGGAAGAGTGAAGACCTCATGCTCTGGCAATGCAATTCTTTTCATATCCTATTTGTTTGCTTTTTCTCCCCACATTTTCTATTTTTCCCATACTTCCTCCTATGTTTCAAACAGATCTTTCCTTTACTGTGTTTTATGTATTTCTGTCATTTTCTTGCATGATCCCCTCTTCCAGCCCCCATTTTCCTTTATCTGCTAATTTCAGCGATTAAGATGGAAAACTACAAACACTGATAAAAGGGTGAAAAATAAGCAGACAGGTCTCCTTTGAAATGATAGTGCAACAAATATACCAATTAGGAAAAAAATAAGGAGAAAATTAACTCAAGTCTTTGTTTGGAATTTAAGCTTTCTTTCAGTTAAAAAAAAAAAAAAAAAGTTCTTGCCCAATATGTTTCTCTACTCACTGATTTTATCCAAAATGTGGAGTAGACTTGCCAAAATATCATGAGAGTCTTGCTACTAATGAGACTTTTAGACAGAGAAAATGCCAGAATTTTTAGATAAATCAGAAACAGAAACTCCTGAATACTTAAACAGAAAATTTCTCAGAGGAAAGAGTCCAACCCTGTGTCTCAAACAAGACCTAGCCCATAAAGTGCTGTATATACATTTTTAATACTCCAACATGGTAATCGACTTTGTAAGATTCAGTGTAGCTGCCACAGGAGGGGATTTGTTATCAACACCCCACAACAGTAAGGATAGCTTGATCCCAGCTGAAGGGCCAAGGGCACAGAACAAAGAAACTGAAACCTTATCTTAATGGATGCTGCAGTTTGGGGTTGCAACACATTTCTAGGGCAGTTTGAGAAAGCCAATACTCTGCTGTTGTCACAGCCTTTGGTGGCCTGCTGCAGCAATTCCCTGCTGCAACTTGCTTCACAGACACTTGCTTTTGTCCTATAAACACAGCTAAAAACAACATTCAGGATGGACTTGGGGCCTTGGAAAGTTTCTAAAAACACTTAACTAATTTTTTTATCAAAGGAACATGTATTAGAAGATTATTATTTGGCTTGTTAAAGTATGGTTGCTACAGAAGAAAACTTGTTCACTGGAGCACAACTGAAGGTGGGTCAGCTTCTGACCCTCAGTTTTGCCCAGCTTCAGATAACATTGAGTAATTTAGGAGGACATGGACCCCAGGTTCTCATGTGGGGAGTACCCCCTTTGTAGGATATTTCAGACCACCAAAGCTATTCATTTCCTGAACCACCTCTGAAGGAGCTCCTCTCTGCAGGGGATGTACAGAGTCTAAGGAAATCAGATTCCCAAACTGGGCAGGGTGAACATTTCCTTCCACAAGTGTCACTATTCAGCTTTTATCAAGCTTACAGTGTGGGGTGAGATCTTGCCAGCTCATGGCATGTGCCAAAGGGACAAAAGAGGAAGGGAAAGCAGGACGAGACTCTCATGCTGAGATTGTACACAGAGGAAGGGACAGGGGAGCAAGGCACTCATGCAAGGCACAGCATAGGTGGATAAGGAAATAAAATAAAAATACAGAGATACTTGAGCATTGGAATTCAGTTCAAATAAATAAAAACTAGGGCAATGCACCCATTTTTATCACAAGGCTCCACTAATGAGAACACTGTTAATGAGAACACAACATGGACAAAAGCTTTTCTCAAAGCTCTTTCATTCAACACCAAACATTTCCCAGTCAAAATTCAGAAAGACTTCCTAATAGGGATTAGCTCACTTTCATTGTGAGCTAGAGGCCTTTGGAACAAAAATACCAAGTGTTTGGTCAGGAAAAGTAATTTGGGCCAAATATTGTTCTCATTTGCTCTTGGTCTTTCTTTCCCTCCCCTCTCTGTTCTCTCCCAGTGATGATGAAGGGTAGGATTGTCACCACTACTTCTTCCTGTTAGGACATAGGAAAGACTCAGGCAAAAGGCTCTTGCTCGATTCCATTCATTGCAGCTGGGTCATGAAGGCAAACCACAGTGAGCTGATACAATGAAAAGCAAGTTTTAGCTGGAAAGCATGATTTTTTTTTATTTTTTTTTTTGCCTTGAATTGTTCTGCTCTTCCATATCATTTTAAAGTAATGTGCTATGTATATTTTAAGGAGCTGTAAGAATTAAAACCAGTGAATTCTTCTTTAATTCTTTTTCCTTACAACATAGGCAGAGCATAAAAGCATGCATATTATTATATGTATGCATAATAACTTTTAAATAAAAATAAGGGGTCAAGTTTTCAGTTGGTGTAATTTACCACATTGACAACATACCCCACCAAGTATGCAGCCCCCTAATAAATTCTGAAGTGCTCCCTTAAATTTGCATAAAATATATGCATTATCAAGCAGATTCAAATGTGGATTGATACAGACACATAAAGGAACAAACAACTCACTGCATAGACACAGACTATAATAACCATCTCATTATGGGTGATGCCCAACAGATTAAATAGCCAGTGGAAACAACTTTTCTTACCAAGTTGGCTCAATTTAATGAGCATTTCACTCACCCTCAATGAGACTGTCTTTGAAATAAAAATGCAAAAACCCCCCAAGTGCTACAGATTCTGGCAGTCTTTTACTTAACTGAAAGTGGAAGAAAGAATTACACATTTCAGGTACACCTGCTGAAGTTTGTCATTGCCATGGGAGATCAAAGCATTTTTCTTAATCTCTTCTTAACTAAAACAATTTAAGCCTATTTTCATTGTTACTTCCCCAGGCTGTACCTTTCAAGGACAGTTCCAGTGTTTTTAATCTAAAATACAATAACCTGCCTCATACACTACACACATAAATTCCTAAATCTCTCTGTGCCAGGGAAGGGCAGTAAATTGAGGAAAGGACGATGGCTGTAACTCCACATTTGCAAAGCCTGTTTCCTAGCAGGGGATCAATAACAGCTGTGACTGTGTTATAGTCACACAGAAACCAGCACCAGGTTTGCTGGGTGGCTGCTGGAGGTCACTGCTGCCCTCAGTGCAATTGAGCCTGACCCGGGGAGAAATGGGCAAACATCTCTGAAACAGCTCTGAACAAGCCAGCCTGGTTGCTGGAAGGAAGAGAGCTGCAGGACCCAGAGAAACTGGTCAGTGCAGACCCAGGTTATCACGAGTGCCCCACAAATATTTCCACTCCTCCCACAGGCTAAGTAGGATTTTTTAAAACTCTTTTGGCCCCACTCAGACCAAAACTTTACCAGCTACATCCATCTTCTTAGCAAAAATAACAATGCTAGAAGTCTTAAAAGTACAAGATTTATGTGGAGTGGCTGACGGAGCTGGGGTTGTTTGACCTGGAAAAAAGGGAAGGCTCAGGGAAGACCTTGTTGCTCTCTACAGCTACTGGAAGGAGGTTGTGAAGAGGTCAGTGTTGGTCTCTTCACTGAAATTACAAGAGATAGAACAAGAGGAAATGTGTTCCAGTTGCACCAGGAGAGGTTTTGACTGGATACTAGGAAGATTTCTTTCACTTAAAGGGTTGTCAAGCATTGGAACACGTTGCCCAGGGAAGTGGTTGAGTCACCATCCCTGGAGGTATCTAAAAGATGAGTAGATGTGGCACTTGGGGACACAGTTTAGTAATGGACTTGGCAGTGCTGTGTTAATTGTTGTATTCAGTGATCTTAAAAGTTTTTCCCAACCTAAAGGATTCCAGGGTTCAATTTCTACCTCAGCTTCATCTTTGGGGAAGTTATTATTTCTTCTCTGAAAGGAAGGATGCGTTGGTCCCGCTCACAGGGCTACAATCCAAAGGGTGAAATGAAAGATACAGTTCTCGGTGATTACCTTAGATCACCGAAGAGGGAATGTAACCTTATTTTCTCTCTCTTCCTCTTTATCAGTTGAGCTTATCCCTTTTATTCCCTTAACCATACCAATGCTAAACAGTTTGCAGACCTTCCTGTAACTTAACCTCTTGCTGTCTCAATTTCTTTTCCTGTAAAATGAGAGTAATGTATTTACACTCACCTTTGAGCAACTGGACTAAATAATCCAATTCACCAGTTATCACATATTTGCAAAGCATTGTAAGCTTCTTAGATGCAAAGCATCACAGTAACACAAAGTTTTGCTGTCATTGTTGTAAAAATAATCAAAAATGAGAGGGAAATGGAAGATGCCACGTGGCAGATTGAATATCCAATCTCACTTACTGGTAGCAGGGCCAATGCCAATGCAGACTTGTGCTTCCAGTCTTCAACTGGTTAAGGAGTTGTTGTCAGCTTATTTTACAGAAAGGTCCTTGTGGCTCAAAATACTGTCTGATCAGCTTCTTTTCATGGATCCAAGATTCCCAAAAGCAGTAGTTCTTAAGCACATGCTTAGTGTAAGACCAGCATTTAGGTGCTCTGGTTAATCAGACTCAAAATAAAAAACATCTTCAACACAAGGAAATAAAAAATGTCTTTTCATCACAAAAATACACACTAGAGTATTCGTGGCCAAAAATCCCTTTGATTAAACTCATCTCAGAACCTAATATTTGCAGAGAGTTTGTTTCGGCTAAGCACATGCATACATACAAATATATATACACAAATATATATACACATATCACATACATTTAATTTAATCTTTTCCTTGGGGCTTGTGTCTTGATGTTGCATAAAGACTGTAAGACTCCACTAGGTTTTTATTCCTATTCATGACACCTGAATTATGCAGGTCTAAGGGGTAGATTCCAATTTAAAAGGACTTTTCCGGCTCTGTACAAAGAGTTACGCTAGGCAGGGATACAGAATGATGGATGTATGGCACAGAGAACACCAAAGTAACACACTCTACATTGGCAAACATGGACTCTTGTTGAAAGCTCAAAAGTAACAAAACCTCTGAGAATGTACAACTATTTCTGAAATAGAAGTCTGGAACATTTGGACTGTGGCTGCATCAGCAAACGGGAAAAAAAAGGGGTTGGAAAAGAGGCAACAAACAGAATCTCATCCTCGAGCCTGGAATAAGCAATAGTTAATAATGAGAAGCAGACAGAAAGCCACTGAAAAACAAAAATAAAAACAATTCACTCGAAGAGAGAAGATGGTTACCACTCACAGGAAACATCATTAATTAGGACTCCTAAAAGAAGATTTCTCATCTTGTGGGAGCTTATTAGTAACTGATTCCTCCAAGGTAGGTTTCAAAACACGTGAAAATAGCAATTATATACTGTTACTAACTAGAAGACAACTATGATGATGAAATCAAAGATTAAATCAACAATTTTTTTATTGCCAAATTCCCACAAGTTAGAATGGAAACTTCAGCATAATGTTGGAGAGGAGATAAAATAACAGGTAAGTCAGACACTGATAACCAATGCCTACTCTGTAGAGGATGAAGTTGACCACCAGAGCACTGCTACCTCACATCTGTGCCACCATGTGACCTGAAATGCATCTATGTATTAGACCACCTCCCTAGGATGTCAAGGGAACTAACACCATGAGCAATCTAAGTCCTTGCAGGTGTATATATATATATATATATACACACCTAGCCTGGGAAAATCTGATGCACTCACGCTTTTAGGAAAAGCAACAGCTATGACAAGGCTGGAGGTTCCAAGAGAAGATTTGATACCACTACAGAAATCAAGGCTGACTGGAAGAGCAGGCATCAGTGTTCTTAGGCTTTAGATCTCAGGAAGAAACTATTGACACACCACAATTTTGTCTATATGACAACGAAAGGCAATGCAGCAGCTACTGCTGCAAATAGTATACAGGTAGGCTTACCTAAAAGCCTGCATAAGTGAGGATACCAGCACCAGAAACAGAACAAGTCAAACCAAATGTTAATTCCTCCAAAAATAAAAGGGTGGGGAAACAGTGCGTAAATCAAAGGTGATCTAAATGAGTTTGATTATCGGTGACAGGCAAAACAGATGACCCATATTAGTGTATCTAAGGGAAGAGCAGACTGGATTTCAGAGTCCAGCAGATCATGTGCTTACCAGATTTTCACCTTCAGAACCGTCACTGAGAAGCACATCAAGTGGCAAAACAAGCTCATAAACCTAATCAGTTTTTGATGGCATCTGACAGCCTCCATCACTGCTCACATGAACATTAACAGAGGCATCTGAAGGCTGATCAGAAGCAAAACAGACCTTCATTGTCACAGACACGAGGGACCATGGCTGGGTTGCTCTTGTCACTGGAGAAGAACAGCACAAACTATTTGTTTTGAAGTTCTTGAAAGACAATGTGAAAACAGTCTGCTTACACTTCACCCTATCCCAGTAGTAGTCAACTTCCAGCCCATCCCAACATCTTGTTTGCCATAGCCCCAGAAAATGTAAGTTCCTAGGGCTCTGCCGTGGTCAACACACACTGTGGGGCCACTGCCATCGTGGGGCAGGCTGCTGTTTACTTTGTCCACTTGTAGCAACTCTGCATCTTAATATGCCATGGATTCCTACTAAAAATAATGACAAGCCATAACATGAGCTACCAAAGTGAAGCAATTAAATAAAGATATGAAAGCAAAGTAAGCTTTTTGTCTTTTGCAGAACGCTGCCACAAACTCTGACATGAAGACTGGCTAAGTGGATGCTATCTAAAATCAGTGCACGCTTTTAGCATGAGACCAAGGTTTGGCATTCAATGCCAAAATAGCAGTCACAGTTCAACTGTCACACAGGCATGCCTCAAAAATTTGTACACAGTAATGATAACCCAAACAAGATGCTGTTAATAATAAGTTGACAAAAACACAATTCACAAATGAATTTGTAAAGGAAAGAAGCAGAAAGCATGGCAGTATATATTGGCACTGGCATGAATGTTAAGAGGGCTATTCACAAAGACCTGTCGGCAAACTGTTAAGCACTTATTCAAAGAAACCCAAAATTTGGTCATCAAAACCAACACTTAAGACTGCAACATATGAACTCTTCACCTTAATAAATTGGTACAGAAAAATACCCTTGAAAGATAGGGGGTTTTGTAATTGTCTCTGTAATTTATCTTAAAGCTTACCTAAAAGTCAAACTTGGGAGCTTATTTTCCTAATAATTTGTGATTTGTTGGAGATTTTCTTTTTCAGTGTTTGGGTTTGGCAAAAGTTGAGGTTTGAGGAACTGGAATAAAGCAATCTGACTAAGCACATGACACTACCTCTTCAAGTGCTATTTTGAAAGATGACAAGAAATAGGACACTGTCATAAACATTGATTGTAGTGTGGAAGAAAGGCTTGCACTAAGCTTGGGCCCCACATTGCAAAGCCTCGTAGAAAGCACAAGGGGAAATGTATTTCATGTCTCAATGAACTATGGATAAAATATGCATGACAATTTCATCTTGGGAGGCCCAGAAAGGTTATTTATTTTTCCTGCCTGGGAAAGAATTATTTGTTTGTTTAATTGTACTGTGCCTTTTAATAAGGAATGTTAAGGAATCTTCTGTTGACAGGAAAAACAATACAGTCCAAACCATTTCAGCAAGCATGCCTATAACTCACTGGATAGAATTATGCATATGACATGCATTGTATTTGCTGCAAACAGGAGAAACATTTGCTGTTTTGCTCAGCTGAACAGAGAACAGCTTCTCACCCATGCTTTATCTAGTTTTTTCAAATATTAAATATTACATCACTGTGAAATAAATTAATTGACCTGTGCTGTGAACAAATAAATTACAAAATTTAATATGCTGCTTTG
The DNA here is from genome assembly GCA_013399695.1 of Formicarius rufipectus. Lineage (NCBI taxonomy): Eukaryota > Metazoa > Chordata > Aves > Passeriformes > Formicariidae > Formicarius > Formicarius rufipectus. The sequence continues at coordinate 492,478 of VXAU01004440.1, read as the reverse complement.
AATTTGCAGCTCATTTCTGCAGACGGTTTTGCAGTAGCTCTAACATATGAGTTAAGTAAGCCTTTCTGACAGGTGTAAAAGCCTTTCATACCACTTGCAAGGTTATGCTAGCGAAATATGACAGAAAACGTGGACTAGTCACAATATCATATGTTCCATATCAGCAAGTATCATAACAGAAAGGCTCACTGCACCAAATAAAATGTACTATGTGGTAAAACAATGGGTGTGCAGAAATAATGACATAACAGAGCAGGCAGGAGCTGAGGCTCTTATTTGGCAGGTTGCTTTGCCATATTATTAACCCCAATGAGACCTCATTATCTGGGAAAAATAAAATAATGACCTTATCTATCAGGAGCATAACATCATGCTTGTCTAAGGAGAGAGGAAGAACATTTATTTATTTGTTTGCTTTTTTAGAGCTAAAAAGACTCAGATAAGATTTTGGTAGTTTTCATATGTGTTGCCTCCCTCTGCCATCCTGTTGCATGCACTTTCTCAAAGGGACTTTACCAATCTCTCTTTCCAGGTGTTTTATATTTGAGGAAGTGTCATAAATCACTGCTGGAGCAGGAGACCTCAGTGGCTTTCACCTTTACAGTGCTCCAATCTGATTTTGTTTTGCCTAATTAGTAGCTCACGCCCACCCCTTGGCTCACGTGCCTACGCCCAGTTCATCCAATACTCTGCATTCTTCCCAAAGAACATTTTAATGGCCTTGGCCCCGGGGATGTTTTTGGTTGTTACCAAATTTGTGTGACTCCCCTGAGTGCCTCCATTCAGAAGAAAGGCTAATGCTGGAAATGAACTCTTTCTCTATCAGAAGACTGAACAGCTGATGAGCCCAACATCATCTAACTACTCACTTGTGCTCTGTGATCTTGGAAAGAATTCTTTCCTGGAGAAAAAAGAGTCTGTGTCAAACTGTAAGCTGGACTTCAATCACTGTCTCTGTGCTACGAGGCCAACACTTTGCCTGATATGTGATCCAGAAATTTCTGCAAAAGGCTTACGTGAATTACACACTGCCTCATGTTGAGAGTCAGGCAGTTAAGACATACTGTTCTAAACACCCTTGTTCACATGAACTTCAACCACTACTTACTAGCATTCAAGGGAAAAAAATAAATAAAAATGACATCAGCACTGATTCAATGCTTCAATTTTTTCACTAGGGGGACAGCTGCTTATACCAGCCTGCCTCACATCCATGGAAGAGCACAGTTTATCAGGACAGTTGAGGGCTGACAGGGAGCAGAACTGAAAACCAGGTGGTTTAGGCTCCTCAAACCTAGATTGACATAAACAAAATAATTTTTTTTTTACTGTCTCCCTTAAAAGAAAACCCCCCAAAAAAACCCAAAAAAACAAACAAAAAAACCAAAACAAACAAACAAACACAAAAAAAAACACAAAAAAACCCCCAAAAAACACAATACCCAACAACAACAAAAACAAACAAACAAACAAACAAACAAAAAAAAAAAAAAAAAAAAAAAAAAAAAAAAAAAAAAAAAAAAACAAAAAAAAAAACAAACAAACAAAAAACCACAAACAAACAAAAAACCAAACCAACCAAACAAACAAAAACACAAAAACAAAAACAAAACAAACAAAAAAACCCACAAAAAACCACAAAACCCAACAACAACAAAAACAAACAAACAAACAAACAACACCACACCAACTCCTGGGGGTCTCCAGAGAAAGAAACATGAATAAGGAAGGTATCACAAACAAAACAAAACAAACAACAAAAAAACCACCAGGATAAATAAACTAGGGACTAATTGTTTTCCTCTACAATCATCAACAAAGTCTATCCACTAGAATCTATTTCTAGAACTTCCAAATTCAAATTACATCTAATGAGTTTACAGTACAATTTTTAAAGGGTCTCGCCTGAGTCATAAAGACTGAAGCAACCATTAAGCCCCATTTGTTAACAGCTATGATAAGTACACTGTCATTACGCTCGCTGTAGGACACTGTGCTGCACAAAGGACTGATGTTATTGCACCAGACCAGAAGCACTTTAAAGTCATCTTGTGCAACTAGTAAGACAGGCAAAACACATTTTCTAATAATAAAAAGCGTTCTTGAAATTGCCAAAAATCATACATTAGCATCAACTATACATGTAAAATATTATGTTATTTTACCTTTTAAATAGACTGCATTGGCCTGCCAAGTTTAGCTTTGCACTTTCATAACAATGGTTACCAAAACATTACTGTTGTGTTTACCTTTGTGTTTGATTACAGTTTTGCCCTCCTATGCCCTTTAAGTAATTTTTATTTGAGGCAGCAAATTTGTCCCCTCTTTTTAAACAATATTAATTAGTAGGTTATTCTTTTTAAAGCTGTTCACTGAGTCTAGACAATGACATGTAGTTTCAGCACATAGTCATGACAAAAGTCATGAAAACTGTGGATCACTGCTTGAAGCTTGATGGTTAATCAGAGCTTATCTACTAGCAACTAAATTGTCACCACACTAAAGATGTAAAATTGAAATCTGCTGACCAGACTGTGGTCTTAATGTATGTCTGAAGAACACTGAGGATATTAGAGATTATTCTAATTAAGAGTGGCACAGTTAAAATTGATTTTGATGGCCTGTGTCTTCTGTTCTAGAAAACCAGGTTTTTAGTACTGCGCATCTGAGATACTGTTATAAAAACTAGCTTTATCTCACTCCTAAGGCCATCTTTATCTTCTCACTTATTTAAAGGAAATTAAATGGAGCAATGCCACATTACAGAATCTTATGCCCATGACATGTCAGGGTAGAAGTCCATGGGAGACCTTTGACAGCATTTCTGTATCAGAAAGGAGGTGTCTCTGTTAACACTGGCATGAGGTACTGCAAAAGTATCGGATCAGTTTTGAGAAGGCTGATGGAATGGATAACAATTGCTACGCTACCATATGCTCATCCCAAGAAAATACATTGTGTTCATACAGGCTGGGCATGGCTATGTTTCCCTTCAACATTTCATCCAAGGTATTCTCAGAAAGTCTAATGACTTAGCTCCAAAGAAAGCAGAGGCATTATAAAATATGCAGTGGTTTATAGAGACAGATCAATCACAACACAACCTTTCGTTTTGCACAGAAGAATGTGAAAGACAACTTAGAATTAAATGAAGAAAATCAAGTCTCTGGAATTCCCAGTTCATGATCCATTTATATATAGCTTTATTTATGATACTGTGATGATTTCTCCAGAAAAAATGGAAGAATTAGCATACTTTTTATCTAGAATTGGGGTGGGGGTGGGAGTGAGGGAGGGATGGAGGGAAGAAAGCAAGCAAGAAAGCCTTGGTTAAATCTCTATGTTGAAGGTAGCATTGGTAAGCCAGAGAAGGAGTTATCGTGACATTGATTTATACATTTCAGAATAAAGAAGGCATCACTGCAGGGAATGAGTCCTCTCTTCCTTATAAGTCACTTTATCACTACCATTTTCTGAAAGAATTGTTTATAAAAGATTCTCTACCGATATTCATTTGGAGGCATACACCTAAAGAGATAATAATTTAACAAACATCTTAATTTAGAGTTAATATTTGGCAGCATGTTCTTCTTAATGTTCCTCTGGTAACTATCAAAATGCCTCTGTTTAGAGGGACTTTTATCTCAGGGATGAGGATGGGAGGTACATAACATCTAGTGGCAGAGCAATGTTTTAATCCTCTTATCAGTCATAAACCCTCTGTCTTATAGTGTTTATACTACATACTGTAGCTATTTAATTTCGAAATCAAAGGCTTTCCCATATCTTCCTATGACCTCTTCTTGGATTCTCCTGCCCACGAGGTTTCGACTTTTACTTCCCACACAGAAGTAAATACCTTGCAATGCCTTACAGTTTCAGCCGTGTTTGGGTCATCAATTCATGTCTAAAAGTGGGATGCTTATTTCTTTGAATTGAATTTAACTTCTAGGCCAGACTAGTGAACTTCTTACTGCTCTAATTCCTTCTAGTCTTACAATGTTACTGCCAGTATAAACTATGCTGAACTGCTTTGGGCTTTCCTCTGACCAAGTGCAGGGGTGTGGTCACTCTCCTAGGCTATGCAATCCAACACTTTGACTCTACAAGGCATTAATAATTTTTTTGCAACTTGTTCCTTAGGCAGATACAACTACTCCAGACTCAACAGCAGAATGGGCTGGGAAGTTGCCAAACAAATATTTCTCCTCTGAAAAATACCCCAATCCATCTAAATTAACATGAAACACTATTGCGGTTTCCACAGAACTTTCACCTCCACATTGTAAATTCTACTAAAAGTTGTGGTAGAGCTAAGGGAGGTAGAGCAGCCTGAGGGTCAGGACACCCTCAGTGGGGATGGAAGAGGTCAGGCTGGGTGCTGATTCAGACCCAGAGCTCCAGACTGAGCTTTTAAGCCCTCAGCCAGCTGTCTGGACAAGGTGTTTCTTTATGTAGTTATGACACAGTGCCAAAGACAGAAGAAATGCAGGTACAAAGAAAATACCTTTTACTAAACCAATAGGTAGTTGGAAAATACACCTTTTCCTTCATACAGTACTAAAAGCATACATAAGCTTTTCTTCAGATTTGAAAAAGAACTACAATCTTTCTTTTCCCCTCTCTTCTCCAGTGCCTCCATTTTATAAAACCTTGGGTTCACCCCAATCCACAGTACGTGAAGAAATCCTCAAAAAGACTTAACAGATGGGAAACCCATTTTTTTCCGTTTCATCCAAGAGCATTGGATGCAGCTGACAGAAAAGTTGGACCTCGAAGGGAAAAAAAACCCTACTGAAACAGCGTTCCAAAAGGACATAGGAAAAGCAGGGAAAAGCAGAATTCTAACTTAAAATAATTCACAGAAGTGTTCTCCCAGCTGACACTGCTTGCTTATATGTAAGTTCTGAAGATAAAATAACTGGGTAAAACAAACAAACAAAAAAGATACTATTTGGATTTAAAAAATGTTGCAGAAATTTGAGGGGTTCAGTTTAAGGGTCTTCTGTTTGTGACACATCTGTAACTGCACCTACTTATAACTGAAATACTTCCAGACAAGAACATTTATGTTTGGGAATGGACCACATTCTTGGCTTTTTAATGATAGCCAAGAAATTAGTCATTTCATTAGTTCAAACTCTGTATTGACACATCAGCTTTGTTATCCAACCAGTAAAACCAAAACTCAGCTGAGCTGTGCAGATGTTTTGAACTGGCCCAAAAGCCCAAACAATGTGACCAACATCCCATCACCTTACAGTTGTCTCCCTGAGCATTCATGCACACATCTGTACTGCATATTTCTTCTTTCACCAATGACATCCAATAAAAAAATCCAACTAATTTAACACACTTGCCAGGGTATTCTTCAACATTTCAGTCAAAAAGAAAACAGATTTTTATTTCAAAAACACAGCTATTTAATATATCGTTGCTGCTTGGACCTGGAAGCCAGGCATTTACAGAATCGCTGAAACCAGGGAATAAAAATATATTTTGAAGCAGTATATTGATTTTTATTTCTTTTTTTTTCAGGGCATGTGGAATTTTCCCTTGTTCCAATTCAAGTGGCCTTGTCAGAGAAACATTCTCTTTGTGTGTGCAAATTGACTGTTTATCCTTTCAGCCATGTGGGAGCCAGTGGCTCTGTGCTCCTGGTGCCCCTCATGCTACCACTGTGAGTACGCTCTCCTCATCTATTTCATCCCAACCTTTCAATAGTGTGATCACTGGGGCCAACCTAAAGGCTGTCTCTCAACCACATTCACTTCCGATATCATTGTGTTTCCTTTGTAGTGCTTCAAAAAGGACAAATATTGAAGAAGCTCTCTAATACTCAACCTCTGAAAAGGCCCTCTGCGTTCTCGGTTTGCAGTCCCTACTGGTGCCCACCGGTCTTGCCCAAAAACAAGGAAAGAAGTTTCCACTGAACACATATATTGCCTTCTTTTGTCTTCCATTTCATAACCTAAACCCCTCTTTTCTTTTTTTTTTTTTTTTTCACCTCTGTGTATTTTTAGGACAATTTGCTCCTTTTCACTATAGGTGATCTATAAGATGCATAACTTTACAGATCAAGATTTAGATGTCACAGGGATCCTCAGGCACCTAAAACCTCAGAAGCTGAGGGGGGAAAAAAATGGACTAATGGAGGCTAATTTGTCTGGCTGCCCATGCCAAAACCATAAAGATGACATAAAAATCAGAGACATAAATGCATGGATAGGTGGTCTGGCTCCAAAAAAACACAGTTCTTAAATCCTAACATCTGGGAGAGTGATCATTTTCCACATCTTTCAGCTCAGCTATTTATTTTACAAAGGGAAAAGTATTTTGGAACAAATACCAACTAAAAAAAATGGTAAAAATTAATGACATTTTAATTTTCCATGTTTAATAATGTTAGTTCCCATAAGCATAAAGCATTAGTTCTCTCCCTTCTTTATGATAATTTGATGGCTATGTTATTAAAAATACAACAATACCAGGAATATATAGCAGGGGGGGAAAATGCTAGGGATAAATTAAATTATATTGATAAACGATCAGAACAACCAAGGGCACTTTAGAAATAGAAAACTGATCAGCATTTTTTCCCCTTAGTTTTTTTAAATGTTTAATATTAGTAACTATTTATGATTTCCTGTGCAGATTTTTTGAAAATGTTTAATTAACCCCGCAATTTCTCCTTATCCTCCTGCCATTGGAGGCAGTTATGTTGACAGTAGAAAATTATCTACAAGTACTAAAACGTTTAAGATTGGAAAAAAAATGTGGAAGCTAGGTTGGTTGTGGGATACTGCTCTAGCCTTTTCACCTCTGTTGAGCTGGGATAAAAAAAAGTCTGCTTCAGTTCATAAGTCAAATGGGCTTCATGATATGAAGGAGTCACTCAGTAATGCAGACATAGAACTGAGGAATGAGAGAGAGACACACAGTAGGACCCATAACCTACTTCTGCATTGCTCTGAGCCAGCTTCCTATTAAAACCTCACAAAAGCACGCCTGTTCCTATAGAATTTTACCTGGATGTATCCTCAAAAATTATTGAAAAATCTAAGCTTTCAATGACTGAAATCACACAGAAATACATGAATAGCTTTTCAACTTTTCTGGGACTTGAATTTATCTTCATTCAGCAGATTGAGATCTTGGCATGGAAAATGCTGGGTTAATTTATATCCCATGCCCTGTCGTGTTGACTCAAAGAGCAGTCCCACCCCTGGTGTCAGCAGGCTGTGACACAAGCCTGCTCTCCAAAAGCGGGGTTTGGATGTTCAGCTTTATCTTTCTTCTCTTCATTTAATCCTGTAAATTTTCATCTGAATCATCCTCCAGGCTAGGTAGTTAAGGAATCTCCTGCTCATATCAGTCACCAGTTGCTCTGGGCAGCAGTAAAATACTGGTGTGCCAGGAGAACAGTGCACGCAGAACTAACTAAGCAGAGAGGTTTTCACTACAGTACTTTTCCTTCCTGCCATAAGCACTAAAAAAGCATGGCAAAGCCTATAATGCTCACAGGGAGTAGCAGTGACTTTTACTAGTCCAGCTTACATGGCTGGAAGAGAAGAGAAAAGCCTTGGGGCACCAATGACTTTTTCAGGGCTCCCTGTATGATCACTGCACTGCTGCAGCTACAGCTGTATATTTATTCCTGGAAGAAACACTAAAATGATTATGCATATGAAAATGTGTACATGTATATATACATAGATTAATACATGCATGTAGCAGAGGAAAAGGGCTAGACAGTCAGATTTTACAGATAACATGATGAACACATCATACTATGGGCTTTGCATTAAAGGACATGTCCAAATACAGCTCTTTCCTCCAGCTACGGAATGCCGTGCTTAGGCTGGACATATTGCAACAGAGCTGTAGCAACTGTATTAAAATTATAGTCTGACAAGTAATAGTATGTTTTCACGAGGCTTTACACATGATCAGAGATTCAACACTGCCATTAAGGAGAACAGTCAGCCAGTAAATATCTTCTGCCGTTCTTCCCTAGCAGGAGTGTAATTACACCCCAGCATACCAAACTGCTCTATCTCGTCCTTGCGACCTTTGTCCTTTAGCAAACCCACAAGGGGAAAAAGAACATAAAAAAATAAAAAAATTAAAAAGATGGTATTCTTGCTTCTTCCAAGAGCATCACATACTACTTTTAATCTGCTTCAAGATTTCACTGTCCTTACAAACACTGAACTCTCTTCTGTGTGAACAACCTGACAAGAAGCCAGGCAAAGGGCCACTCGTCGGTCAACAGGAAGTAAGCTGGGACAAAAGGTCCAAGTTGAGGAACGCGTCTCTGGGCTCTCTGTGGATGTGCAGCCTCGGCAGCCTGCACTTGGGGCAGAGCCAGCATAAAAATGTACTCGGGTAACTGTAGGCTTTGATTAAAAAGCCACAGTACTTAATAACAAAACCTGACTGGAGAGAAAAGAGGACTGAACAAGAAAGAGCCAAGCTTATGAAAAATAGCTCATGCCTTCAGGCTAATTCTAAAAATGTGTTTTATTGACTTTTTACTCGATTAAAGGATATTCTTATTCTCTCCTTAGATGCTGTCCAGTGCTTCATACTGCACATCAATAGATGGTGAACCAATGCAAAAGGCTCAGGTAAAGCAATTCAGAGCCACTGTGTGAATGAGTTCATGTTTCTCTCAGCATCTTGGAAAAAATGAGCTCTAGAACGATTCGGAAATCCCATTAAACCCACACATGGATAGAAAATAATTGCATTTCCAGAATGCCTGTGTACGCACTGACACCACGAAGTACTAAGTACGCATAGAACCAACTCGTTTCACAAGCACATCTGAGTTAACTGTTGTGAGAAGCAGAAACTTGCAGGCAGCTGAACCCAGTGGCATTGCCAGTGACAAGAGATGTTTCTTCACTGAAAAAATCTCCAAAGTAGGACTTTGGGCAGAGATATGAGGACTCTTCATATCCCATCAAGTGCTCAAAACCAAATCACTTACCTCACTTGCAATAGCTTTTGGACATACAGAGAACATGCAGATGTGTCTTGCGTGGGGGGATCTATGCGCAGCCATCCCTGCAACTGTACTGTATGCAGTTTGGGGGAAGTCAATTGAATATATCTTGCACCCCCCTCACTGCCCCTCCTTTTTTAAAAAGCTTGTGAATTTCCTTTTCACATAAAGAAAAAATATCCTTAAAATGAGACTCAGCTCAGATATGATTTTCTAATACAGGACTGTGGATTCCTCTCCAAGTAATTTCGTCTGGATGACTAAAAATTTCAACTGAATTATTAAAAATAGAAAGATTCTATTTCCTTACTGCCAGAAAATTTCTGAGTGCTCTGAAGTCAGTTGGCTCAAAAAGTACCACTAATAAATAGAAAGAATAAAAATAATTCACAATTTTAAATTCCACAATGCAATTTCTACTTTTGATTAGAAGTCTTTTCCATTACATTATCAGGTATGCCTATAAAGACCTTTGTATTTAAATTGTGCTTAACTATTTTTTCTTACAGTTCAGGATGAAACTGAAGTATCAACACAGACACAAATTACCATCCATTATCTGCTTTGCTACCCTCTTGGCAAGTTCTCATTCCATAAAAAATGCAAAGCAGCTTGCTGTTCCTTTGCTGAAAGTAATATCTCTGGTAAATGACTTGCTATTATCCTAGTGTCCTGAGATGTGCATGGACCTGAACAGTCTCTCAGGAGCATGCAAGAACTTGCTCCATTACAATAACTTGCTCATACAAGCTTTCACTCCCTCTCTCCTTCCTTTCTTCACTTTGCTATATAAATAATGAGAATAAAAAAGAAGTAAAGAAGAGATTTTGCAAAAAATGTAATCTAATAAGATGCTTAGGTCATACTGGGGACATACTTTTAGCTAAGCTGGAGAATGACTGCCTGGAACAGCTTTGAAAAACACATGCTAGGGTTCATAGTGCCAGCAAAGTGAACAATGCTGTCAGAGCACTGAAGAGCAAATCTTACTGCAATGAGTGAACAGGAAAGTGGCGCAAACAACAACTAAAATAATCTTTCCACTATTCAGTTTGGAGGCTTGTGCCCATTTATGAAAACTGCATTCCATTCCCAACTGGTTAAGTCCAGAGCAGAACAGGAAAATAATTACAAGCCTAGATAGTATGAGGTAAGAGGAAAGACTGAAATAATCAGGGTCAGTTACTGGAGAAGGCAGAGGAGAGACGGAATAAAAGTTGTCTGGCAAATTAACAGTTGCTGCAATGTGTAAGAGTATTTTTCCAAGTTTATTGGGAACAGTAGCCTAAAACACAGCAAGGAAAATNACAAAAAAAAAAAAAAAATGAAAACAAACAAACAAACAAACAAAAAACCACCACAAGAAACCTGTGGTAAGTATAGTATGAATCGCCTAGGATGTTCAGGAATCCCAGTCATGAAACTTCCTGGGGACAGAATGTAGGAATAATTGTAGGAAATAAATCAGATATTGTTAAGCCTGCCTTAAGATCAGGTGGATGGACTACATAAATTCTTCCCAGCCCTATCCTCTGTAAGTATTATTTTTATATAGCCCCATTTTAATATCACCTGAAACTGCAGAATTTATGCTAATATTACACTGAATACCTCTCACAACAAGTTTATGCTACATAGCTGTCACTGACAATTTGAAGCCAGTAATAAATATGGTTTGCAACTAATGAAACATTATACATATTAAACTACCAGCTCAAGAAAGAACACATATTTCATTGCAGTATTTTTTCACTTGTAAGGACACCCACATTTTTCTCATGTTAACTTCCATGAATTAAAAGACAGATTAGTGTTCAAAAGCTTATGTATGATGTGGATATATAAATCTCAATTTTACAAAAAAAAAAATAAAATCATATATATAAATTTCAGGCTATTCAGACAGTCAATCATGACACAGCTGGCACTTCTGCTGCTGTCTGCTACAGTCTGTTTGAAATCATGTTCATCTCTCAGTATAAAACCTTTCAGAAAACTTCAGAATGGTTTCTGATGCCTTTTATTTTCACTGCCCAGTAAAAAGATCTGTGAAGGGCACGTCCTACCTTCTAGACAAAATTTTCTACAATTTTGAGTGGTAGAAAATAATAAACCTCAGAACTTCATGATAGCAGTAGCCGGCTCTGGCATAGTGACTTTCTGTAGTCATTCCCTCTAGAATTCAGACTGATTTACTAGGAAAATCTGAAATTCTGGATTTCACTGTCTGAAACACAAGGAACACTGATTTGCTATTTCCTTCTTTTGAGCATTCTGTGTTGCTTTCCCTCTTGTTTGTTCATGTATTATACTGTCAGGCACATTGGAACTAACCAGAAGATATGACCCAGATGTCAGCGCATTTGTAGTGGAAAAAGGCAATTTCAGAGTCTAGTGCTTAATAAAATGTTTGCATGATTTCCCACAGCTGTTATCCATGTGTTATTTCAGGATAGCTGAATGACTGCAGTGTTAAAGAACTGAAACAAACATATGAAACACGCCGAAAACGCAAATCCACAAGTTACTTTCATGTGGGATGTAAGTGTAACAGAGTATTTGGGGCTAGCACTGATAAATAACCACTGGGTTATCCTTGCCACCAGATTCTAGGTTCCAAAACCAAAAACCTACTAATCATATGTATTTGCCATATGTAATTATGGCATCCTGATTTAGTAACTGGAGTCTCTTGTATCCCTGAAGTCTAATCCTGTTTATTTTTGACACAACGTGGATTCCTGTTGCACTCCATAATCTAGAGACAAAATACAAATGTATTAATTTGTGAATTAAAACAAAACTATATAGAAGTCCTTCCATATGAACTCAATGTCTGATGATTCTAAGGGACATAATTGTGTGTTAGTTTCAAATGGCAGTCTGGAGCTTTAAAAAACCAACTCCCTTTCTCTTCAAATGTTAGAGAACAAGAATTGGTTTGCCCCATGTTATGAACAGGGATGTGGTCATTCTTCATTTCGTACACCACTTCTGAATACAGAGTGTTTTGCCCCAGTCTGTCCCACAATAGCAATGTGAGTTCAACAAGCGATAAGCTTACTCTAAAAAATAGAGGAAAACAAACATCCATGCTTGTGAATACACTGCTACTGCACTTGGGTGGCCATCTGCAAGAGAAGAGATGCTGGGACCAAAGTCTTCTCTGGTACAATTCCAACGACCTCAAAGTTACACCAAGACCTACTTGCCCACTGCACTCACTGATACACATCAGGATTTTTAAATAAAAACATATCCTAGGTGAGAGAGTTCCAGAAACAGATGCACAAAGCCTTAGAAGAGTTCTATACTCAGCATGGCGTAACCCAGTGATTCTGTCCAGCAAAACACCGGAAAAGCACATTAATCAAGAGCCAAAAGCCCACACTCTGGATTTTTTTGTTTATCTTAACATAATTTGTTTACATAAACTTTGCACAATATTTTTCAACCCACTGTTCCTTTGGTATTTACTTCCCAGAATAAGCTTCCTGCCAAATAAATAATTAGAAAATAGATTTTCCCCTTTCTAATTTTTAATTATTGCTGCTTGCAAGAGAAAATGTTTAATGAGATTTGATAGTCAAGACGAGCCTACTCTGATATGTTCATCAGTCCCACAACTTCAGCCCTTCCCCACCATTTCAGATAAAAATATAACATACAATCATTGGAAAATATAAGGGCTATACGAATGCAGAAGGTTGAAAAGCCCATCCCAGGTGTAAAAAAAAATAAAAAATAAATAATGTAGGCTGTGATTTAGGAGGGCCTTTTATGGAGGAAATGAGATTTTGCAGAATTTCACTTGAAGTGGACTGCCTTCTCTGTAAAAGCCAGCAGAAAGGAAAGGACACGAGTGAGGGCATGGCTTAGGAAGAGGGGAACCAGTTGCATACCTTGCAGCCTAGAAGATGACCAAGCAGTCACTTCTAAGGAGTAGGATCCAGATCAACAGAGAAACCCTACAGTATCTCAGAATGAGCCTTCCATGCCCAAAGCTCTGGCTATAATCCCAGGTAGACACTGACAAGTGTCCTGTCATGCTTCAGAGCAGAGCACAGGATACCTGACCTCCAGATGCTCTACTGCTGCCTAAAAATGTTTTTATAAAATTCTTAGAAATGCTTGTGTCAAATCTCCTTCTAGTACCTTCATTAGAAATCACTAATGATTGAAATCTATGGGTTTGCAGAGAACTGGTGACTTGCAGGACAAGTCATTGTGGGTGTTCATGACAGAACTTGTTTTTCTTTTTTAAAATACCTTAAATAACCACTGAACAGACACCTTTGAAACAGGTTTTATTGTTAAAGAAATGGTGGCCTATCAATAACAAAATAACACGCCCTCAAAACCAGCTGCTTCACATTCCATTTATCAATCTTTTGGTTGCTTATGTCAAACATTGACAGGTTTAATGTATTGAGAGATAGGAGTTTGTCCTTGGCTCTAGCAGGAGGGAGGAAATGAAAGCTGAGCACCAGCCTCCAGCACACATACTGAAAAGCCTCAGGAGTAAATGGGGGCCTTGGAAAAACTCATCCTTCCATGGCCTGGGATCACCCTGCACAGGCACCACAGGAAACACAGATGTGTGTACACATCACCCTGAGCAGGGACAAAAGTAGCAATCTCTGAACTTTGTTTTGGGTGCACTTGGGGCAATGCAACAGTAACAGACATAGGCTTCAGGAATTACATACTGGGCAATTCCAAAATCTCTTCTAGGCTTAAAAAAACCCAAACAAACAGCAAACAAAGAAACAAACAAACAAAAAACACAAAAGAAATCTCTTTATACAAACATATACCAGAATTTTCTGCACTAACACAAAGCAAATAGCCCCTGCAAGCATACCCTAAGCAATCAAAGAGATTGGTCTAATTTCAATTTTGTAGGCAAATCTGACGAGCACAAGAAAGTACAGGTATCTTCAAAAAACACACGTCTCAAAAAAGAGCAAGTCATAATACCTGTAGAGCTGGAGTAAAGGAGAACGAATGTAGAGGACTGTTGTCCTGAACTATCCCTGTGCTTTAAGGAAATAAAAGACAGAGGTGATACTGAATTAGGACTTCTGCTTCCCAATGACAATTTTGTACAGAGAGTTTGGGAAATCCTTTGATCACAGCTAGCATTGGGATTTTGTCCTGCCTCTGCGATGTCCCAGAAACAAATGCATTTACCTCGTGATTTGCTGATTAAAGGAAAAAAACAGAGCTGCAAGCCTGAGCTACAGTCAGATCCTGTTTCTCCACAGAAGTGAGAGCACCTCTAACACTACTCAGGACAGTCCCTTCCTTCTTTGGGGCTCCTTCCCCTCCAGGTGGCTCACAACTTGCTACATAATCAGAATAAGTTCATTCCCATGTACACATACTCCCCAGATAATTTGTTTGGGAAAAAAAGACATCACTTTCCACTGCAAAAATAGCAATCTTCCCTGTAAGCTTGTAATACCAACACTGTGCTCCCCTCTGGGGCTGTAGAACACGGCAATGTTGCATTCCAAATTTAAAACACTTTATCCTACTTTTGGAATATGTTATTATTAAACTCATGTTAAACACAAGACTGAGTATGTTTTAAATACTACCACAACCTGGTCATATTCTCATCCTTACACTGGGCACTATTCCCCAGATAGAAAGAAAGGCTCATTTGTCTTGGTCTTGGTCTGCCTTAACCCAGGAAATGCAGTGGCCAGGTTAGTGGAGCTACTTGGGCCTGGAACATCTCTTACTTACAAAGATAGTCTGAGGGAGTTGGGCCTGTTCCATTTTGAGAAGAGATGACCAAGAGTGGACCTCATCAATGTGTATAAATATCTGAAGAGAGAATGCCAAGAGGATGGAGCCAGGCTCTTCTTGGTGGTGCCAAGCCATAGGACAAGAGGCAAAGGGCAGAAACTGATGCACAGGAAGTTCCACCTGAATACGAGGACGAACTTCTTTAGTGTGTGGGTGACTGTGAACCGGAACAGATTGCCCAGAGAGAGTTTCCCTCACTGGAGACATTCGGGAACCACCTGGACACAATTCTGTGCAATGTGCTCTGGATGACACTGTCTGAGCAGGGAGGTTGAACCGGATGATCTACAATGGTCCTCTCCAACCAGACCCATTCTGTGTGAATACCAGCAGCCCGCTCAGTGTCACAGTTTGTATCATGAGACGTTGCCCTGGTTATAATGGAAGCAGGGTTTACCTTAGCTAAGACAGGCAATAGTTAACCACCCAACTGACACCTTCACCCAGGAGGATAATACAAAAGCAAATGTTACTTTCAGGCTCCTCCACCTTCTCTGGGTATTATATATAATCAGAGGGGAAAAATGTCTCATAACAAACTCTGACCTGGAAAATCTGCTCTACTACACACTTTTCTTTAAAATTCTGTAAAATGGGATTAACAGTATTTCTCTCACATCCTGGGGCATTGGGAGATCAAATGCATCTAAGTCTGTGAAGCACTGAGATATTTCAGTGATGCAAGCCATGGAAGAATCCAAGATAGACAGATAATCCTCATTTATACCAGATTGGGGGAACACTGAAGCAGAGAGAAGCTAAACAACCTGTCACTCAAAATAAATAAAAAAAATACATGGAGAATTCCACAAAGAGAATTTCATCCTCCTCTCCCCAACACATCAGACATTTGGAACAAGCACCAACATGAAGAATATTACTGGAAATAACAGCACAGGAGACAAGTGAATAGAAGGCTCCCAACTACATAGCCCAGTGCATCTAAAACACCATCTCCTCTATCCCATCATTGGTGTTAGCATCTATAGCACCAAATGACTGACTGTAGCACGGCTATTTTGATAGCAATTGTTTAGTCAGTCAGGAGAAGAGCTGGCTGCCACTTCTAATCCTTTATGTGAAAGGTGGCAGCCTCAGCTCTGCCTCAATCTTTCTTCAGGATCTTACACCTCTGAGCACCAAGGGGCTTGCCACGACCAAACACGTTTCATGGCAATGTAGTAACTAATGGTATTGGAGAATGATTCTTTATTTCCACTGGCATTACCTCTGCCTGAGTGGTTTAAAGAAAAGAGTTACAAGTCAAGGAATAGGTATTTAGAAGCCAAATGTGTGGACAGAGATGCCTGTGGGATTTGTGTGCACTAGCTTTGCTTGCAACAACAGGTTAGGAAATCAGATCAAGAGTTACAAACAAAGGAGGGAAAAACTAAAGTTAAGACTGACGAGAACTGCTGCAAACTCTGCACTTTTGAAATACAGGTCTGATAAGAAGATATTTGTAGATTAAGAGAGTTTAGATCTCCCACGTTCATTGACAACAGTTACACAGCTATAGTATTTTTCACCTGTGAAACAGTCACACATAGTAATTTAAATTACCCAGGAAATCAACACTTTACAGAATTATTCTTTTACTAATAAATGTTCAAATGAAAACTCATTGTTTTTCAAAAGGGTTTACAAATCAGAAGAAAATAGTGCCGTATCTGTAAAAGAATAAGCAATGATATTTCACCAGGTGTTTTATTACAAATTTCTTGAAGCTCAGCTCTCCAGAAATGTCCAGTTCAAAACAACACATCTTTCTAGAATGATGGGAGCTATAAAAAGTATCCTTATAATATCAGCAAAGAATATATAGCAATTTGTTATGACAATGCTATTTCAGAACTCAATGATAAAATTATGCAAGAAAGCAGCCTACTTAAATATCAACATATCAACATGTACTTAGATATTTAGGTTTTTCCAGGAACAACACTGACATTCCAATCAATCACTTAAAAAGAAATGCAGATGTCTGATTTTTATTTAACTATCAAAACCCTGTCATTGTGTAACATTACATTCAGTTGTTCATCTGATTCTCTCTAGAAAAACCAAAGTGCTGAGGTCATCGACTTTAAACTTAAAACAGCAAAGTACCATGTCCAGGCTCCTGCTTTCTGACAGCAAATGCTGATGCAATACTCTCCTTCCTCTGAGATTAAAATGTGCCTCACACTAATCTAAGCAGTACTTTGCATAAATACTGACAGCAATGAAAGTCACTGCATACAAATATTAATGAAGAATGACCACAAAGATGTATGGCTACAAACAGCTCATTATCAATTCAAAAGCATATGCATGGGAACATATCTTTGACTGTTTATCCATCACTACTAGTGCAGTTTTATTTACCTGGGCCACTATAACTTGCATGAGGTGCACTGCTGCATATTCTCAGTAGATAAATTTGGAATTTTCATAGCAGTTCTCATATCTTGCATGGCCAGAAACCAGTCTCCTACAACTGTGCAACATGAAAAAGGGAGGAATCTCCATTTTTAAACACAGGTTTACTACACAGAATTTTAAAATGCAGACTAAATATTTATCATTTAGTAATTATACTTCACTTGCCAGGACTGTGGGGTTTTTTAACTCCACCAATTAATGCAATCTTTTCCTGGTCTAAATGTTTTTTTATGAATTCTTTGCCTCCTGAAGACAATTGTAAGGAGTTTCATGAGATGCACATAAGACAGCAAAGAAAACTCGGAAGATTTAATCCCAGCTTTGCCAACACTTCTGAGACTGTGGATAAAAGATCACCTCTTCCTCCTCCTATAGCTTCAGTTTCCATTAAAGGACCTCCAAATAAACCAACAGGCCACCTCTGAAGAGATCTTAAATTCATTAAATTCTTATGAGGAATAAAAGTTCTAACTATTAACAATTTAGTCTTATTGATGATGCATCTAAATACAGACACTGCAAAACCATTTTACACGCTTATTAACTACAAACTCTCAAACTGACAGTAGCCTGTTATTCATGACAGTTGTCTGGTTTGAGCTTACTGGTTGCTCCTGTTGCATCTATTAGGACTCTTCCATCATCTCTAAAGTAAGGACTAAACATGCATGACGTCTGAGTATCCTTTTGGAGTGTTCCTTATTCCTAATTTTCCTGTTTAGCACGTATTATTGGCCTACAGCAATTTTCCTCAAGCCATGGAGTATAACTACTGCTTTTATATAGTTTGGCCTTTCCTCCTAATTCATCATGGTAACATGGTGCAGAGGGGATTTCCTCTTTGCCAAGTGACAGAAAACCACAGATTATTTTTCTGTTAATCATTCTGTCGAAATGTCAAATCCTGTGTAACTCTCAAATGATCATTTATAGGACTTTTTGCAGAAGGGGTTGGCCAACATATCCTAACAGACATCATCTCTAATAAAGGATTTATGTTTTTCCAGGAAAAGCTCACATCATTCCTCCTTTTTGTAGTGGTATATACCATGTTTGCTAGATGACAAGGACATGCTATTTTCAGCATTTATTTGCTCATCAGCTGGGATATGGGCTTGTTTTTTTTTTTAATTTGGGAGTTTTTGCTTGTTTTTAAGATGACTGCTTTTAATATGTGCTCCCTTTGTAACTGCAGACTTCTAAAATCAAAAATTATCTTAAGTGCCCTTTTTCACAGAATCATAGAACCATTTAGGTTGGGCAAGTTCTGTAAGATCATCATGTCCAACCATTAACCCAGCATCACCATTTTCACTGCTAGACCATGGCCTCACATGCCACATCCACACATTTTTTTGAACATCTCCAGGGATAATGACTCCGCCACTGCCCTGGGCAGCCTGTTCCAAGGCCTGAACACCCTGTCAGTGGGGCTTTTTTTTCCTGAATAACCAATCTAAACCTCCCCTGGTACAACTTGAGGCCATTTCCTCTAATCCTGTTGCTTGCTAATTGGGAGAAGAGGTTGTCCCCCCCTCAGTACAACCTCCTTTCAGGTAGTTATGATGTCTCTCCTGAGCATCAAAGGCTCTCCCAACCCAGATTTGCATTTCAAGGTAAAAACTACTCGCTTAGGTCTCAAAGCTTCATGTTCTTAATGTCTCATTTGGAGCATCCAAAGACCTATTTCTAGGGTGTAAAGTCCTATTTTTAAGGCCAAAGGCTCACTTGTAGGGTCTATTAGACACCACAGAAAGAAGAGAAGAAAGGATGGTTTGGTCAAGGTTCAGATAACTAATGAGAGAGTAAGCATTTGTTTCATTAGTGACTTCCTTAAGTTCACCAGAAACTGGCATACAATATCTAGGACATGGAAGATAATAACAGGGAAAAAAAAAATTGGGGGGGGCAGATGTGATAGCTGCCTTGATTATTCATTTTACCAGAAAAGGGTAAAGAAACACCATCAAATAGGAAAGGAGGGCCCTCAAAATGATCAGAAGTTATTCCAGAAATAGTGCTGATTGAAAAGGAGAGACATGAAAACTAAGACTTTTGAAAGGTTCATGCCAGGTCACCTACATATATAACACATTGCAAAAACCATCATATTGTTAAAATTGCCTACACCCTAAATATTTATTAAATAGGACTTCCTAAGTACATCTAAGAAGTGTCAGACTGTGATTTAATTTCAAGCCTGATCATAAAAACTACAATCAATCAGGGGGAAAAAAAAAAAGGCCCAAGAAAAAGCAAACAAAAATGGTTTAAGGGCACTGATATATAAAATCCCAGTTTATAATGTCACTCACACACTTACCTGGGGTAATGCATCTTGTTCTGATCGCTTTCACACCAACCATTTGTAAACAAACCAGAGGGTTTGTTCACTGATGAACAATAACATTGAATAGAGGTCAGCAGAAACAGCTTTACAAGGAAATATTGCTGGAGCTAAAATATATCTGTTGGGCTGAGTAAATACAAGAAAAGACAAGTGCATTTTAACATTGAACTATAATATTGAAGGGTAAGAAGCTAAAACCAAGGAGGGAGATGAATTAATTAGTGTGGTGCCCAGAGGTAGGGGAGGAAGGATAATGAAGAGTAGTGGGATTAAATTAGGAAAAGCAAAATTTAGGCTGAGTATAAAGAAAAAAACCCTTACTAATAATGAGTTTTATTATTTCGGGAATTAGTCTCTCAGGTGAAATGATGGAACACCTGTCTAAGATTTAGGACTTTTAAATTTAGGTTGTGCAAAGGCACTAGTATAAGATACACAAAGTATGTACAAAGGCATACACACTTTGGGGAACAAAACAGTGCTGGTAGGGATAGAAAGAGCGGATGTGGCCACATCCTGTCTCAGCTCTGTGACTGCAATACAATTACCAACATCCTCTTCGAGAACTGCCCAAAACACAGCCAGCACATACATCATACAAGCTCTGCTTTGAAGCACTGACCACTTGGAAAAGAGATGGGCATGTGCCCAAGGGGACCGGCACTCAGGTAGCTGGCAGAAGTGCATGGCCCAATGTGGTTCCAGGCACAGCC
Source organism: Formicarius rufipectus (assembly GCA_013399695.1). Classification (NCBI taxonomy): domain Eukaryota; kingdom Metazoa; phylum Chordata; class Aves; order Passeriformes; family Formicariidae; genus Formicarius; species Formicarius rufipectus. The sequence goes on along the minus strand of VXAU01004440.1, from coordinate 472,164 downwards.
GACAAAGCACACACCAGCACACCTGGTGTTTGTTCCCAATTCCAGCACTGACTCTCCTTGCCACCCTTCCAAGCCTTCCTTAGCATTCCTTTACCTACCACAGGCAAAACAGTTTGAAGGCAACAGAGAAAGAAATTCATAAGCAAAATGCTGAACTCCGTTGTTCCAAATCAAGTGTTTTGCCATGCCACATCGTTCAGAGGCCAGGCTTGGTGCCCTGGTCAGAGCACACTGCTTCTGACCACTTTCTGGAGTCAATAGGGCAGTTCAGACGCATGGCTGCTATCGCTGCTCCCTCTTCATTCAGTTCGTGAAGGTCAAAGGAGACACCTAACTCCACCATAAAACAAAATAAAGCATCTCATCAAAAAGGGCTGAAAGGTGAAAATGCCACACTGCAGTTGGCCATCTGATTTCTTGTTTGTAGCACTTTTCCTGCTCTCTTAAGTGGGAAACATCGTCCAAACCTGTTCTAACTTTTTTTTTTTTCCTGGGATTTGCTTTGTTTATCTCACATAAAAGTAAAAAACAGGGAAAGCTTTGCAGACCATTCTGAAAGGACTGCAGGAACCACAACTGAATAAACAGCCTGTGCCTAATAACAGGCAAGTAAGTTCACCCAAGTGAAAAAGAAGGGTTAAAAGCTGTAGCATTATGAGGAAATTCGAGGCTTTAAACTGGAAGCAATTTGTTCAATGGCTATTCTGACCATAGAACTTCCTAATCTCAGTTCCCATAAAGTTTGGCTTGGAGCCAGCCAGAGTGGTTCGTTTCAGCTGCACAGATATCTTCCACAGAGGAAATAAAAGGATTTCAAACCCCAGAGTCATTTCCTTTGGTTCTCGGCTCATTCAGAAAAAATGTCCTTTCGGTCAGTGATATCTCCAACTTAATTCCTGCACCACGACTTTAAAAAAAAAAAAAAAAAAAAGAAGTCTTTGGGGGAAACTTTTTCTGAAGCTTTGGAAGTGTGCCCTATAAGCTCTTTGCCAGTTGGTGTAAAATACCTCTTTACTCTCAGAAGTTCACAAAGTCAAATGTCCTCTTCTTTTCTGCATTAACTCCAAGCTTTCCAGAAGTTCTTACCCATCTTGCACTTCCCATTTAACAACTTAAGGAGGCAGTCACACTTATACACAGAGAAGTAAGAGTTTGCAGAACTGTGCACCAAAATAATCCACTAAATGTACTCAGATCACAGGGATTTCAGAGGTAGTCGTGCAGGCAGAACAAGTAAGTACCTACCAAGTGCAGCAGCGCATTTCCCAAAAGTACCATAGATTTTGAGACATTGTAAGCCTCCTCTGTGACTGACTTTTGAGTGCAGCTGACAAACATTTCAGCCCCAAATCTGAAATGTGATCGAAAAGACCCAAACAGGATATACATGCAGGCCAGCCAGAATAAATACCAGGAGTATAATGTCCTTTTCCAGTGACTGTGATATGTACTCCTTGAGGCTGCCACCCTAAGCACAGGGTCAGGGCTTCACTGAAATAACAGAGGTAACATTTTTGATGTGCAATCTGCCAGAACGACCAAATTCATTCCAAGCACGTAATACCTGGGAACGCTGCCTTCACGTCACCACAAAAGAGAGAAGATCCTTTTCAAATGTATCCTCAGGCCTGTGATATTTCTAACAGTACCGTAAAACAAAATACCCAGGTGCAGGGCTCAGTATACACGGCAGCATTTCTGAGTTCTGTAACAACAAGATTACACAGTCTTTGTCCTAAAATGAACTTGGAAGCACCAGGATGCTTCAGCACTGACACGTGTTTCATCAAGAAGATTGATTTTAGTGAAACTCAAAGCCTTCTTCAGTACTGTGTTTCAGCACACATCTAATAATAAGTGTACAACCCTAAGGTGGCCCTTTTTATGTTCAGAAAACTCAGAAAGCAGGGTAAATGACACATGCATAATGGAAATATTAATGAGTTGAACCCTTCTGTCAACTTCAAATGTCAGTGCCAATCTTGTGACTGATAATTAAATTACTGTTTCTAGAAAAGTTTATCACTAGACCCGAATTACATTTTTAGTTATTATTTATGAATTGAGCCTTGTATACCTTCCATTTAAATGCTCACAATTGTTTCTTCTTGCATTATAATGATTCAAGGTATTATATGAGACAGACTGAGCCATCAACTTTTGATAAAGTAGTTCAACACTTACATACTCATATTTACATATATCTCCATATGTATCACAAGTCCCTCAATAACACTGCTCTGAAAATGGCAACCAGGGTCTTAAAACTGAAGGCCTTCTTTACCCTATCTCTTATTTTCTTACAATGTCTTGAATAGCACAGACTAGACATTCAATTTGTGGACTTCTACTAGAGAGGAGATAAGCTATAATATTAAATCTTGTTTCTGTTTTCTGAAGGAATATTAGGGGCTATCCAATTTATAAAATAAGTAAAATAAAGAAGCACAATTTTCTTTATGACAATCCAAAAATTTTTGTATTGCAAAATTTCCTCCACTGATATCATTATTTTCCAGGAAAACAACAGTGCAGAGATATGATGAAGCATATGGAATGAAAGGCACATGGGAGATTTGTAGAACAACTAATGTTTCTGAGGTTGAAGTGGACCTACAGTGTAATTACAATGGCACCTTTTTCCTTTTACCCGTTCTTTTTAAAGTTGTATATAAATTCAAACCAAATGTTGACTGGAAAGTTCCTCCCCTTTTACATTCCACTTTTCTTCTCCTTTTCAGAAATGCCAAATCCAGGAGCAGAGTGTCAGTAAAGACTGTCTAAATTCAAATGAAATTTCTGGTTTCACTTAGTACTATGGGCAACATGTGCTTCCACTCTTCCTGAAACACAGTGGGAACATAGGGCTTTTAAAACTGCAATCGGAAAATCCTATTTTCTTATGTGCCTTATTAATATGAAATGACTCAGTGATAGTCTCAACTTTCAGTTAAAATAATAGAAGATCATTTCATAGTTATTCCTCTACCTTATCCTCACTCCCAAAACACAGCAAGCTCACCTTTGCTGAGCTTTTGAAGGTTAATTTGGCAAAGTCTATTTTGGAATAATTTTTTTTTCTTTAATGTGCAAACCGGCAGACATTTCCTAGGCCTCATACTGACAAACACATAGGTAATTTGCAAGGAGATGATCCGTAAAGGAGCCACACTTCAACTCCTCCAGCTCCTGCTCCTAAGCATTTCAGCAAATCATCACAGCTCCCCCTCTCCACTCCCGTGCACCCCAGTGCAGCCAAGTCAGCTTGGCCAAGGGTGAGTGAGACTGTTGCCCCCCACTTCAGCCCAAGAGTTGGGCTTTGCCCTTCCAAGAGCTTCCCCAGGAGTCATTCTCCAGGTGATGATTTTTTTAAAAGGTTGGTAGATATTGTGGGAGAGTGTCACAGCCCCAAGAGCCCTGAGCCAGCAGCACCCAGCAGACCCAGTTCCCACATCACCCAAAGAGAGCAGCCCTAAAGGGATGGTCCCTCCCAGCTCCTCTCCAGTGCTTCTTGTGAGGAGGTGGCTATTTAGGTTATTGAAGCAGTTGTATGAAATGATGCACTGACAAACTAAGTCTTACAATATTTGTCTGATTCCAGACTCAAAATATTGAGAGAACTCTATGAAGAAAGTGCATGCATTTGGACAAAAATTTGGTCATTGAACCCTGACCCCACTCTTGAGTAGCCTTGTGCCACAATTCCCATCATAAAAACTGAACTTGCTCCACCCTCTGTACCACAACTTGTCTGCTCTGGTGGCCAGAAACTCTCACCTATATTAAATCATGGCCTGTATACTCTCATTTATTCTTGCTGCCAGCACTGTGCACATTTTTTTTTCCTTGCCTAATATCAGACAATGATTTCTTCATAGACATTCCTATTTTGTTCTGTTTTGTGAATGTTCTTTTAAATGCTATGTCTTCCACTCCTCACCAATCCTTCTATACTCTTTCGAGCAAGAAAACCCCAAATCTTTCCAAGAAGTGAGACCACTGTATCAAATAGATCACCTGGATGGAAAGAAGTGGTAGAAACAACCCTATTAAATAGTTAGGGGAGAAGAAGTTAAAGTGGGAATTAACCAACTTACTATGCCAACTATTATTTCTGTGTCTTCCCCATGGGAAAACTGCACACATGAGTGTGCTGTGCACACACGTTATCATCTTCAGCAGCAGTTTCTGGTCCGACAACAAAATGAGAGGGCATAGATGAGAAAGAGAAATTTAGAAGCTGCATATTTGGGACACACACACACACACACACACACACACATATTTTCGAAGCAATCAAGATGAATCCAGGTGAGGGAGATGAGGGAGAAGTTCACAGAGAGAGCTCAGCAGTGCCATGCAGCAGGTCCAAGTATACTGGAACAGCTGCCAGCTTAAGGCAGGACTCAGGTGGTGAAGCAGGACATGATCCAGTGCTGGATTTTTCCCACTGAAAGCTGCTGCTGTTTCATCTTCTTGCATCAAAAGTGTCCCTCTAGAACTGAGAGCTAACCAGAAGGAAGGAGCAGGTTGGAGTGATGACAATCTCTCTCACCAGGCAAACAGATGGGGGAGTTGGAAACATGTTGCAAATGAAACAATAGGCAAGGGAACCTAAGTGGACCCGCTGCAAGGGAAAGTAACCCCAGAATCACTCAAATACGATGCTGACAAGACAACTGAAACAGTAGTAGCTCCCTGTTTTAAGCCTCAAGAAATAAGAACAGTGAACATAAATATATATTACAGTCAGAAAACATGTATTGCAAAGACTGTGAAAGTTAAGCCATGAGTGAACCATTATAACACTAAGATATAACATGCATGGCACAGACACCATAGGCTGTGCTGGTGGGGTAGAAACGATCAGACTCAGCATGGCAGTGAGTAACACAGAACCTGCCAGAACTGAAATGCAGAACTATGCAGAAAAGCAGTAAAGGCAGCAAGAGGAGGGCTCATAGAGGACTTTCATGATCCTTACATAGATCGGGCAAAATGGGATATAATGCAAAGATCCCATTTTTAGGTGCTGTTTCAGAGAGCATCTGCTTAAGAAGCCCAGGAGAACAGGCACAACTCTTCATGTGAAATGACCACAGAGAAGGTTAGGGGGCAAATTGACAAAAGTGAATACTAACAAACTGCAACAACAGATGATACTCACCCTCCCTGTTTGAAAAGAACTCCAGGATGCAACAGCTGACTACACACACTGAAAACTGGTGTGTAGCTTCTTTTCTAAAACTGACTTTGTACCCGAGGACTGGGAAGTGGCACGTGTGGTCGCAATGTTCTGAAAACATCACAGGTAAGATCTGGGCACCTACAGGTCTGAAGACTTGGTGTCAAATTACCAGAAATTACAGAAATTTACAGAGTAAAATCAATGCAAATACAATAAGTGGAAAGAGTTAACCTGGCTTTTGTACGTTTGGCTCGCAGACCTATTGGAGTTCTTTGAAAAGGTCAACAAGCCTCTGGGTAAGGGTGATCTGGCTAATATAGTCTGCTTGGATTTCCAAAAGACATTTGACAATGCCCTCACAAAAGATTTCTTAGGAAACTAAGCAGCCATGGCTTAAGGGCTAAAGTTCTTGGATAAACAATTGGTTAAAAGATAAAAACAGAGGGCAGAGGGCACGATCTTTCTTTCAAGAGGAGCATGGCACCAATGGACTTCCACACTGCAGAACCATTCCCAAATGACAAGAGGCAGCTAAGCAGAGAGGTGACAAGATTATTTAGGAGAAAAAAGAGGAGAGGTATCTGTGAAGAACTGCAGAATGACCTTATTAAACTAAGGGTAATACACCAGAGGAAGAAACTGAATGTAGATATACATAGTGATGCACATGGGAGAAAATTCAGGTTTTAAGTATAAAATTGTGCCCTTTGAGCTGTCCATAGAAGTGTCAGCTTCCTATTTGCTCAAAAAGGCAAACTGAATCCCAGGAATCATTACAAAAGAAGTAAAAAGCAAGGCAAAGAATACAGAGCAGAAATACATATATTTCCCTGTCAGCCCCTCCTCTCCAATAACTTTTGAACTGACTGACCCCATTCAAGCAAATTTGACTTGAGGTAGCAATATCAAATATTTATAAATTCCAAATCCTCAATCTCATTACTAGCACTAGTGAAAACAAGCAAAGGCTTGTTAATCTCAGAAGCCTCTGAAGGATTTGTTGCACAGCATACACCCCTCTCCTTTAAATGTAACTATTTGACCCCTCCTGCAGTAACAAGCCAAGCAAGTAGAGCAGAGCAAGCAGCAGCTATGCAATTCTTTCTGATGTAAGAACTCAAATTCACTCAGCCTGATAAATATGTATGTGCCTCCAAAACTCTGCGCATATTTAATCTCTGTTGCAAGAGGTTTTTTCCTCTAATAACTGTCTATACTAGCAATAAAATCAGTTTTTATTTAAGAAGGAAATTACCAAAACAATGTGCAACCAATAAAGAAAAATTAAATCCTAAGATTTTGAATGCAGAATTTTTCCATCAGTTTTCGGCTTTTTCTAGAGATATATTCCATAAATTATGTGGAATTTACCCTGCAATTTACTGTGAGCTGAAGTGACTGACAAGAGCAACCAAGATACCTCAGGCAAACCAGGTCACTCAGACTTCTTCTTGCTGTTTTGTGATTAAAGGTTGACCACAAAACCCTTTACTTTCTGCAGAATGACATGCTTGGTTGCTTAAATATGCAGGCAATTAACATAGAGATAACATGCATTTAAATGAAAGTCCCATTGACCCCCATCTCCTGACTGCAACCTTTGCTCTGCAAGCAGACAGCTTAGCAAAAATATTCAATTAATAAAAAGCCATGAAGGGCAATAAGTCTGTTTCAATTAATTTAAAAATAAATAGTGTTTACAGCTCCATATTTAATAAGTTAATAAAACACACCACTATAACTAATATCACAATCAACAAGGGAGCATGCCTGAAAGATCTTTAAAAAGATCATATACTTAAAAAGAAAATTCTAGGTTTTCTCCTTTGTTTGGAATAAAAAAGTATATACTATAAGCAATGAAACAAAGATAGACTGTTGTCTTACACATTTGAGCCCCATATTTCTGCCTCTGCCTACGTCCTATACCAAGTGTGACACTTAACTTGCTGCAGAGACTCCAATTCCTCAGCCCAAGCATTCCTTACTGCTTTCACCTTCTCCTCTCACACCTGTACCTCTCTCCCAAACTCTTTGTTGGGCAAAACCAACACAAGTTTTGTCTCCACCACAGATGAGCAAGTAGTGAGCTACTGTCGTTATTTCAGGTGGAGCAAACCTAAACTTATCCTGCATTTCTTGTAGCGGGAGTACCGAGTGTCCATTCCACTCAGTTTCCCATTTTCTGAAAATATTTAAACTTGGTTGCATTTGAAAGTCCCAGTCTTCTTTTGAAGTCCTAGTCCCCATTTGCTTTAAACTGGACAATAAGTTGCGAACTTCTATGAGAATAAAAAATTGAAAGCTCAGAGACTCTGCAATCATAAACCAAACCAAGGAAAGGGAACCATTTGTAATTTTTTGATCAAACTTGTAGTTTGGGGGTCCAGAGAAACCACATATCACACCACTGCCATCTAATGGAAGAAAAGATCAGCAGACCATTAGTCCTGGGGAAGACCCAGTCAGACAAAAACTATTTCACCAAGTAGAAGAGCCGTTTCTACCACCCCTAATGTGGCCTCCTTCTTTTCTCATCTATAAATTTAGCTCTCCTCAAAACATTCTGGGTTGAAAAAAACTTCCTAAATGTTATCCAAATGTAGGACTATTCTCAGGAGAGCTGAAAGACTGGTTTGGGGTTTTCTTTTGTGGAGAATTCAGTATTTCAAAGAAATGTCATTTAACTCCATTCAAAGTCATAAGATTACTCACAGTACCTAAATTAATTATGGACCCTGCTCTTTTTCAAAGACCCAGGCTGCAAAGTCCATAGAGTAAAGTTGCCTTTCAGTTATTTTTTATAGACTACAATCGTTTTCTATACCATTAATTAGTACATAGAGCTTTATGTGCCATGGCTACCATAACCTAACTAGATGGAGCAATATTAGTAACACCCATCAGTTCCTTCCCTAGAACTGGTGCGTGTGGGTTCTTTGATCAGTATTGAGGGAGCCACATCTCTACTGCCAGAGGTTATGATTTTTCTCATGTGTTGCACATCTATTCCCGCTCGAGCAATCCTACACCGTCTCCAGACACACAGCCCTCAAACACTGTGAAAGACAGACTTAATAAAAATAATGGCATGCCCTATCATTGGTTTATTTTGACAGCATACCACCTACCAAGAGAGGGAACACTTCCTTAATTCACTTGGGGAAGAGAGCTCTACTCTTCTAAACAAAAGCCAGGGATGTGCAATAATAGCTGACACCTCTGCTTGTTTACCAGAGAACTGAAGTTGCACTGTAGTTCACAGATCTGATTCAGAATGGTTCCTGTTGAGTACCCACATTCAGTAAAAGTCTGTCAATTTGACTCATTATCAAACTGTCATTATATCAAGCCAGCATTTGTTTTGAATATGCCGCAAACTCTCAGAGTGCCTAATGGAGTTGGCTCCAGCAAGACTAAGGAGCTGGGCACTGTCCTCCTCTTGCGTCTGCCTGGGGGTTTCTACAGGTCAGCTGCTGTGCTGAAGGTCCTGAGACTTTTGAGAAACTAACTTCTGAGCCATCACTTTTAGAAGAGATGACCTGCCTTCAAGCAACCAGAGGCCAACCAGACTTACTGGTGTGTGTGAAGATGTGTTATGGCACCAGGAGAAAAAAATAAATTAAGCCAAGTGATTCTGCAAGACAGCTGAGAAAGCCAGGGCATTGTAAGGAAGTGTTCAACAAAGCTGATTATGAGCCGCTGTTCACATCAAAAATAAAAACAATTCTCTTCCTTTCACTTCTATGCTATGAAATAGGTATTTCCAAGTCTGCTGAGACCACTAAGAGCCTACTAACATTACACAGTCCCAAAATGCACTTAAAGCACATGCCAAGCTACCGGCAAAGTTTCACACAGACCAATGAATCAAAACATTAATCACTGCGTATAAACTGAAATTTCACTTTTTTATTTCTCTGGAAGTAACAAAGTTAAACCAATTATTTGTCAGTGATATGAGCCTGTAGATTTTGGAAGCAGTAAATTAAGAATAATCACAGATTAGATATGTCACAGAATACTTGAGCATCTTGGGTCTCCTTACAGAAAATATTTGCTAGGCCATGAGTTCATTTATGAAAAGATAATGACCCAGGAAATTTTTTCCTTAATTGCAAAGAAGTCATTTAAGAAAGTGTCTGGGGAACTAATTAGGAAGGAGTTTCCTCTGTAGAGGACCTGGTTTTAAACTCGATAAGCAATTTTTAGAGGACTTGCTTGAGACAGAGCACAGTTTAGATGCAGACAAGAGTGTTTGCTGAGATGGAGCAACAGTTTGCAGACATGGAGGCAGGTGCGTCTCTGAGCCCTCACCTTGGCAACACAGTGGCCAGTGCAGGCACCTTCCAGCTATGATGACTTGCTCAGCACAACTCACCGAGTCCTTTCCTATTTCACCTCAGCAAATGTGGAAAGCATTCAAAAATACACAAACAGGAGAATCTCTACCTCCAAGCCTGTATGCCTGCCGTCAGAGTGTTTAGATGTCTCCTTTAAGTATTTTTTGTAAAGACCTAACTCTTGGTTTCATGTGGTTACATAATAATATCACTTTTCAATTTAAAGAGAAAAAAATTAATCTCAACCTTTACTTATAAAAAGTAAGGATTGAAAGCAAAACACCCTGAAATTTAAAAAAAAAAAAAAAAAAAGAAAAATCCAGAAAATGAAATAAAAAAAAATTACAAATTTTAAACAACTAGCCTCATGTTGTTTAATAGATCTCTTTTTATCAAAATTCTACAATTGTAAGTTTGCTGTTAACTGTTTTAAAATGAGGACTCTGTGAGACACAGTTTTATCAGCTGGCTTGCTAACCCTAAGTGGTACAATTCAGCATATTCTGTGCACTCTGTTCAAGAGACTCAAGACAGAAGGACCAGGTCAGTAGTGAGATGGATCAGAGGCATAGACAAAATTTGCTGAATGCCTGCCCACACTCAGCATCTGTCCAGCCTTCACCAACACCTCACTGACAGGAAATCTGCCCAATCAAAATATTCCACATTGCTACACTTTTAATAACTTGACAACTGTTATGCCACTGAGTACATAAAACTTTGCAGTGGATTGAAAAAGGAAAAAAAAAAAAAGAAAAAAGAAATGCAAACAAACAAAACCGAAGCACAAAAAATCAGCACATCTATTGTCTATCCAGGCATCGAAAACAGGACTGATTTATTTCCTACACAAGTCTAGAGTTTCAAAATTAAATAAGCCTCTTTTAGGGATTATTTACTTTCCACAAGATCCATTTCCCCTTGAAGCACACTGTGCATGCCCTCCTAGTGTGAACAGTTTACAGTCTGTGATCAGGCCCAGACCTACTCGCCTAGATTTTTTTCCCTTTCAAAATGGCAATTCTGAGAATCATAAATTACACAGCACAGTTATTGTAATTTGAGCTTATTCCCAATAAATAAAATTTATTAACTAAAGAGCTTTCTGTATAGCTTAGCTCTTTTCCAGTAGCTTATTATTTTACAGAGTTGCTTCATGTTGCAAATCACAACCAAACTGTGCCGTCTTAAGTATAAGATCATGAATTAAGAAAGTAAAAATGTGTCATTTCATATGATCACAAATAACCTTTAGTCTTCACAGAATTGTGCCAAAAATTACTTCCTAAATTTAAAGTCTTGAAAGTATTTTGTCTAACATACATACCGAAGTATATCTACAATATACTTATAAGCTTTGTTTATCAGAACACCAGAGCAAAAGCCTTCAAATTAGAGTATTTAGGGATGCTGGTGAACTTAAGCAGATGAGCAGCAACACTGACACAAGGCAGGACAGATTCCTTTTGGGAGACACAAAACACCACTTTATTATGCCATTCCAATTATCTCCAACACTTATAGTAAGCCTCCGGTTATTCCATTTTTTGTTACACAAATAAACTTTCAATCTATAAAATAGGTCATGGTAAGTTTTAAGTGCTGGTCTAAAAACAGCAAGAAAACTGGAGAAATAAAATTGTATGTGATATATGGTGGTCTAGCACAGATGATTTCATGGCATTCTCTTTATCGTAAACCCATCTCAATCCTAATGACTGCACATCTGCATCCCGAGATTTTGTATTTTAAAAATGAATAGATCATTGCTAACATTTCTCAAGAAGAAAAATGTCATGATGAAATATTAAAATTATAAACAGTCTCTATAGTTCCCCTCATCATGTTAGGCACATTTCTCTCCTAAGACAAACACTGCTGTTCGACAAATCAAGTCACCCAAGGTTTAAGAAAATATACATAAAATGAAGAATATGCCTTTGAGGTGTTTGTCTCCTACACATTACCATGATTCATAGGTGTTATTTATTTTAAAAAAAATTCCCACAGGTGGGATTTCAGATTTTTTTGCCATTCCCTGTGGTCATCTTTTAAGGTCCTACTCAGAATCATACGAGCTCCTGATTAAACCAGGAAGCAAATCTGCATGCATGCAATTACAGTGTCTGCAAAGGCAGACGCAGATGACAGTAATTCATACTCTAAGAAATGGGCTTGTGTATTTGGCAGATTAACTGTTCTGTATTCCATTGCTATGAGGTATGGAAACTGTACTGTGAAACAACCATTACTCATTCCCTCAGCTCTAGGCACGTAGGTCTATCAAAAGCAAGCCAGTCTGGAGAGGGAGGGGAGTGAGGGCTGGAAAGAGAAGAGTCTACACGTTTCAGATTAACGCTTCTCTTGAATGGCTTCTTTTATTTCATTTCCCCTACTTTTTAAATTAGCAAAAACAGTAGGCCCAGAAGGGAAATGTGCAAGGGGAAGAGGGAAACTGAGGAGGGCAAGGGAAAGAGCAAAAGTAGCCAAAACTCTCCCACTTGTTCATTAGGGGGTTTGTGTTTGAACATCTGAATGAATCATGTATCTGTTTTTCATTATTCTCCACATGTTTTTGTTCTCTGCTTTGTTCAGAGATTTCTGGCCATGTTGTCATGACTGTGCTTATTTTGTTTTATATATTGTTCTATTACAGGGTGATTGTTACTTCTCCTCTGTCACTTAGCAGTTATGCCACCAACAAGGAGCAATCTGAAAATGAGAGGTTACGTCAAAAGGTTTCCCCAGTGAACTCCCTACAGCATATATGATTACTTTACATGTGACTGCTTAATTCATACCAGGGAGGAATCCTCAGATAACACTGCTCCTTAGCATGACAGGAATGTGGTGGGTATCGTTTTAATAATCTGAGGAATACTGGAGAATGACACTGCAGAGTGTTTTCTTCATTTTTCCAAGAGGAAACCTAATACTCTGGCTAAGTAGTAACTCATTTTAACAGATTTGTGGTTACATGGGGTTTTTGAAATAATTTTGTTGCTAAATTAAGTATTTTCTACTTTCGGCTTTACCTTATACCTTGTTCAACAGACAGAGGTCACTGAAATAAATTCTGAAATCACTAATCATATCATAACTTCTATCATCTCCTTGAATTTCAGCCACCTTACTTCACTGGATGCATACCACAGGATGATGTGTTCATTTAACAAGATAATCTCATACCTGGCAGAAAATGAGTGATACACAGAAGACTGGAAAGCAAACAAATAGCCTGGGTTTTTCCCTGTTTGTTATTTGGTTGTTGGGTATTTTTGGTGGGATTTTTTAAGGAATAGATGTAGATGCCAGTATACTAGAGATACTTTCAACTTCTGAAAAAATCTTAGAGCAAGTAGTCATATAAATTCATCCACAGATACTCAAAGGTAATAGATGATTCGTATTGGTGTCCTGAGAGAGTTTCCTCAACAGTTTTCTGGTATTATTCAGTCTTTTCCACATTATCTTGTCCACTGGATTAGAGAAACCATTTATAACTGTGAAGAGGATACTAGAGTTAAGTGCTTCAAGCACTCTGGAGGCTTAAGATTATTCTCAAATCTTAGTAAATTAAAGAGTAGACAAGAAAAAAAAAAACTAGGATAAAATTCAATACAGACAAATGAAAAGTTCTAGCTTTAGGAGGGAACAATCAACAAAACAGAGCAGAGCACACAATAAGGAATGCCTGGTTGGCAGCAGTGCTGGAGAAAAGAATAACAGAACTGGGGGCTGCAGAGAATATCTTAGCAGAAATCAGCACCATTGTTCTCATGCAACACTCTGTGTCTCACAGATGCATCTATATTAAAAACACAACGTAGTTATTTACATGTATACATCAACAAAGAGGATAGTTATGTGATCACAGAGCAGAGAAAGGAAATAACCTCTCCATACTACTTAAAATTACAAGATATAGGGATCTAAAATCCTATGTCCTGCTCCAAGATCTTCAGCAAGGAGTGAGCTAATTAGAGAGAGACCAGAAAAGTGCAATATAATCAGAAATTTAAATAAATTGCCTTTAAGGAGAAAGTTAAAGGACTAGTGGTTAGTCTAAGGGGAAAAAACAAGGCAGATGCAGAGCAGTCTTCAAATATATATGTTTGCTGCTAAAAAGAAAGGAATAAACTGCTCTGCACATCCACTGGGGATAAGAAGCAATAGACTTAAATTGCATCAAGGGAGATTTGGGTTAGACATTAGGAAACGCTTCATTATAGTGAGGAGAGGGAGCGTTATCAGAGACTGCCTGAGGAGCTCGAGGAACCTCCACCACTGGAGGCCTTTGAGTGAAGGTTACAGAAATACCCCTCAGTAGTGGGTTAGAGCCAATCCCGCCCCAAGGCAGGTCCTGACCTATTCAGGTCCCTTCTACCTCTGATTCATGGGACGTTTTTTTGGTTTGGTTTTTCTTTAGCCTTACTGAAGAGAAAAGAACTGTACCCAGCATTTAAAGCAGAGCAAGATCTATTCTTTTTATGCCATGAAGCATACTGTTAATAAATCCAATTATGTTTACGATCTTTTAATGGCACCACTTATGTCATAAAGATCCATCTTTGAAAATACAAATAGATATCTCTGCCCTACAGTGTAATACAGCAGCAGGAAAACATATTTTTACAAAATTCCAGCTCACTGCTTTATGGCTCCTACTATGATAATCTCAAAACTAACTACAGTGTAAAAAACACCAAACCTAGATATTTTTCTTTCACAAAATTCTACTAGTCATATTCTTTATAATAGTGTCACTTCACATTTTATGTTTCACAAACAGATCCATTCCTTTCCTTGTTTACCACTGGCAATGGGAACAAAGGAAGCTCTGCTCATGAGGGCATTCCTTCATAATGCAATCAAAAAAAAAAAAAAAAAAAAAAAAAAAAAANAAAAAAAAGAAAGAAACAAAACAACAACAAAATCAAAACCTTAACAACACAATCAGGTTTTATTCCTGCTGTGATAGTCAAAGAAACACAGAGCGATGTTACCAGAATTCTGCCAGAACAGTGCCCCAAGGAAATAAAACACATTCAGGCAAGAGACGTGTGGCAGTGCAACTCATGATGATGGCCCATGACCAACTGGGTTGGTGGAGTTGTCTAGGACTAGAACTGCAAGTCTTCCAACTTATTTTTCTCCTGAGCAGCTAACAATTGCTGTTTCTGCCAGGCAGTCATACACATCTACAAACTGCAAAAACATCTTTGGTACAGAGGTCAGGACTTTACTCCTGCTCATAATTTCCCCAAATGTCTTCTCTGCTGCTTCTCTTCGCACCTTATTTGGCCACTCATGGCATGTTCCTGAACTGCAATGCTTTTCCTTTTCACTAGCTCATATAGAAATGTTATCCAGAATCTTATCAGAAGATCCCACTCTAGCAGATCTTATTACTCCAAAAGGATTCTGTATACCACTAGTGTAAAATTACAGTCATTTTAAAGCACAGCTTCTCCCCTACAGATTCAATGACACTGCAGACTCATAAATGAGTAACAATTCTAGTCCTGAGATACTTCTAGACATGTTAGTCTATATTTATCTCAGCAAATATAGCGATATGCACACACATGAAACGTATTTCACTAAAAAATGTTTTCATACATTCGCAGAAAAATTAAGAACATAAAACTGAAAGAAGAATTATTTTTGTATAGCGGTATTGGAACTTATAGATCTATTTGTGTCATAAAGCTTGTTCTCTTCTTCCATTAGCATAAGCCAAGAGTTCACAAAAATGTAAATATTAGACTAGCTTTTCCTTGGGAAACTTTTCCCAAAGGTTTCCCAATTTTATATAGGAAATCAATTTGCATCACTGATGATATCATTCAAATCAGACAGCACTATGTGGTTAGAAGGTAATTTACTCTTCTGCAGAAGCAATTTAATACTTGTTCTGATTTGTGATTTTCATTTTGTTTGTTAATGAAAAAAATTAATGAGCAATGTTACTGGAAGCACAACTGAAAGCTTTGGCATTATTAAATATGTTTGTAATATACTGTGCATTATGTTGATTGCACAGTTGGAGCCAAAGCTTTGGCAGTCAAGCCACCAGTCAATCATTCAAACGGATAATGAACTCGCAGGGTGGACACTTTGCACATACCTTTGCATTGATTTGTGTTTTTGTCAAGAATTGCCTTTGTGGATACAATTTTTCCATACCTATGGAGAAAACAAAAAAACAGAAATACATGTTATTATAATTTAATAAAGTACATAGTGATTTTTGCATGCATATAGCACATATACTGGGAAGAGATCTAGAGCTCTTTAAATATGGTTGCCTGATTTTCCTAGAGAGATTCCTTCTGCCACTGTAGTTCAAACCACACCTTCAGAGTTCACCAGAAGAGCAGTGATCATTTGCCACATCCTGTCCCTCTCTGGTCCATGCACTTCCAAAATAAATGCCAATTATAGTAAGGATTTTAGAACGTTGACACTAGTAAAGAAATTTCTTTGATTAAATTAATTAGGCTTGCTAGAAAAAAAAGAAAAAAAAAAAAGAAGTTTGCTTAAATACAGATTGACCACATTCCTCCAGGATTAACATAAATGTAGGAATCGTGGCCGTTTTTTATATGGATGCACACACAGCTGTGCTCATGTGTACATACATGGCTGGGTATAAAAACTCTATCCAGTTTGGATATACAAAAACTTTGAGGTTTATATGCATCTCCCAGCTTTTCCCAAGATAAACATTAATAGCCATTTGAATTTATATCACCTCCCATAGATAGCATGGCACTGCACAGCAATTTGATAGACTTAGCATGATGAAGGGGGGAATTTGGACAGCTACAACTTGTTATATTAAACAACTGGACTATAAAATAGGTGTCTATGTTTACCTCACAGAGATTAACACTAAAAATGCAGACTTAATAGCAAGTATCACAAAACCATGGTAAAAGACCACAGAAGATGTCATTTATGGTTGAATATAAGACATCAGAAAAATATACAAAATTATTTCTCAAATCACTGATATGTCTTCATCAAAGAGAACTTTCTCTAAAATGTCCTTTCGCAGATTTTTTAAAGCAGCATTATTGGTACTCTGATATACTGGGCTTTCATTTGCAGGACTTTTGCATGGAACACAAATTTCTCTATCAGCAAAGAACATATTTATAAAGGGAATAATGCCATAACTCACAGGGTAAAATGGACCCAAGTTTCAGTACAGGACCCAGAAAACACTATCTCATTAAGGGGGAGTAGCACCAACAGGAAATAATGGAAACGCTCTGCCTAAACACACTCTTTGATACCAGCAAAGATTTGAGTCAATTTTGTGCCTGACAAAAAGTTCTCAGCTGAAGTTTCCACATTGTGACATGTAACCACTCAGTTTAAGATAAAGGGCACTGTCTCTCCGTGTCTCTTTACTCTTGTTTTCGTGCCTGATGCAAAGGGAGACTTTCCATTTCACTGTTTTTCCTTTCCCTAAGAACCCGCAAAAACATTTGTTTCCATTTGACTTTCATTCTGAGGAGGAAAAACATGCTTTGCTTTATTTTGTTTCAGTCTGAAACCAGTCAAGAGGAGGAGGGAAAACTGACCTAAAGGCATTAACAAGTTGTGCCAACTCAGTCGAGCCTCAATTCAGCCATCTCTTAGGAAACAAAAAAAGTCATACAAGCCTTCCTCCCCCTTCA
Organism: Formicarius rufipectus; assembly: GCA_013399695.1. NCBI lineage: Eukaryota > Metazoa > Chordata > Aves > Passeriformes > Formicariidae > Formicarius > Formicarius rufipectus. The sequence continues at coordinate 454,942 of VXAU01004440.1, read as the reverse complement.
GCCCCTCTACCCCCCTTTTTTTCTGGTTCTGTAGACCAGCAGGATTTTGTGCTCTGAAGGCAGCCAGAAACCACTGTACACTGCACTATGATGGCTACATGGGCAGGTAGTTGTGAGTTTATTTTGCCATTGCTGGCTCCACTCCAATCAAATACATAACAGATTTAATGTTAAGCATGAGATCACATGCTTTTCTAACCTCAGGTGTTTTCCAGAATTGGGGCCTTTATACTCACTTATGTTCCACTTAATTTTATAATTCTTCATGGTAATACCTGAAGTTGACTTTGGCCTCTGAGATATTAAAGCACATGCCTTAAGAAGGCAAAGACAAATTCTCTGCCAGTGTGATTTATGGTTGTTCAGTGTGCCAACTTACCCAGCAGGAAATTTGGCCAATGTGGTGCATCTTCATTTATTTGATTTATTTAGATTTAATATCAAATACATGGAAAAATGCAAAAGCCTGCCTATCTTGTACAGTAATGGGCCTCTGAAAGATATATGGAAAAACAATACAACAAAAATCAGTGGCTAACCCACAACAACCTCAAATAAAACACAACCTTTACCTAAACTTCCGCCAAGAAAAACTAACACGCAGCCTGCATTTCAGTGCAGCCACTCCTAATGAATCGATATGTTGTTCCATCCAAATCACATGAGAAGCAAAAGTTAACATTTCTTGCCCTCAGAGACAGCCACTTGTGGTTCCACTGCTTTTATTACAGATTTCCCAGAGTTACTTTCTACATACTGTGATCCTGCACACACTTCATTACTCCATTCCGTTTGGTGCAGGAGACGTCTCCTCCCAAAAGTTACGTGCACACCTTCACATTTGCAAAAACAGACATGAGAGTGGTAAGAGGCACCACAAGAACAAACACTGTTATAGGCAATTAGCCATATGTCAGTGATTTAATCTGCTGCTGTAAACCTTGAGTGCTACCATAAGAAAGTAATCGGAATTAATTTGGACACTGTTTCACCAAATATTTCAAGTAATTATTCTACAGGAATCAGAACATCAGTTCTGCTGAAGAATGTTCTTTCGTGTGCTGCATGAAATCGGGAAGGGATTTTGTTTCTACAGATATTGTCATCTTTCTGTCTCTCAAGTGTGGACAGTGGTATTAAACTATGCCTCCTCTCCAAAGGTGTTTGGCTTTCTCTCTGTGTGACTTTTAATTGTGATTTGATGCATTCAGAAGTACAAAAAATGTATTCTTCAATGGGAATGCTCAGGGAAATAAGGATAAAGTTCACCACAAGAGCTGACCTTTTGTTTTCTTATATTTAAATGGAAACTACTTCAAAATTCAACAGCTGCACAGCTCTGTTCTAAAAGCTCTTGATATCATTAATGTCAAAAACATCAAGCATGGTCTGCTTCTCATGAAAAAATGTGAACACTGTTTAATTTCCTCCTGAGTTATTGTTCATGGAGGTACTCTTTCAAAGATTTTGAATCCAAAACTCTGTTCATAAAAGTATAACGATAGAATTGAGTTCATCTCAATGCCAACCCTTGAACGTAATGGCTGTATAATTAAGGACAACCTACTTCATTGCACAATCCAAGGAAATAAACATAATGAATCTGTGAGATGGCTACCTAAAAAATGTGTCTATTGAGCATATGAACTGGAATTGCTGTTCAAAATATTTCTAGACACTCTTCCTACAGTGTTATATAAAAGCATAGTAAGCAAAAATAAAATTAAGTGCTTTTAAAAATCCACTTAATCATTTATATCCAATTATGCTTTTAATACTTTCCCATAATAATAATAATAATACTTTTCATGTAAAACCAGGTAGACAGATTTTGAAAGACCTTCCATGTCAAGATCAGCTGCACAGACTAGGAATTCACCTCATGAAAGAAGGACCCATGCAGTGAGATAGTGACTAGTTGCCTTAATTATTTCTCATAATACCTCAGGACTGCCTAGAAAATTACAATATTTAAAAACTCAAGGTTTCAGAATGGAGCATTACTTGGGGAACTCATTGTCACAGCCCACACTGATGCTCCACAGAGCACATCATTACAAAAAGCTATCATATGGCTTCTGGGATGGAAAATCTGTCACAAAATTAAAAGTTAAGACACATTTGTGGCCCTGGAAGTCACATACTACCAGAAACTGTAAGAGGATATCAGAGTAGCATCATCACATGCTATCCCTGTTTTAACATCAGGTACCTCCACAGCTGCTGAAACAAATTCCTATCTGACCCAGCCCAGACATTCTTACATTCCAAGATTAAAGTAGGGGTGGAAATACCTTCTTACAAATATATACATTTTTACCTTCTCACGTATAAATCAGTTTGGGGTGAAACTGCTCAAGTCATCTGATACCTACTATTAAAATTTCAAAGGTCACTTCAAAACTCTTCACTTACAACCAGCACTAACGCAGACCTTCATGTCACACAGAAGGTAGAACTAAGGGAAGAGCCCACAGTGCTGTGCACACAGAAACAATCTCCCAGTTCAGTCCTGACTGCAGAGCTGTATCAAGAATCACTCTTGAGAATCCCATCCCATTTTCACCCCACATTTTCAGACTACTCAGCAGACTCAGGAAAGATGCAAGCAATGCAGAACGAGCCTTTAACATACATCAAAGTTGCAGTATCAGTAGATCATTTCCAGAGCTTTCAGGCAGGCGGTCGATCAGCACTTACACTGCAGAGAAAGCTCAACCCCACCACTTGCAGGAAGTTATTTGATAAGTCTTGTTAAAATGAAGATAGTTCCCAAAGGAAATGCTTCAGCTGTGAGTGATACCACTCACAAGATGTGGGAACCTTACCCAGCGTTCAAGCCAATCCCAAACAGATGGGAATTTGCTGTCACACAGCACACAAAGGATCTGAGCCATTTCTCCTTCTGCCCATGGGAAACTGGGATGCAGGGAAGAAAAATGGGCAAACAGGGTCAGGAGACAAGTGAGATTCAGCTGGAGACTAGCTGCTTGAGGCAGCTGGTGCCATGCACTTCACTGCTGGCAGGCTACGTGCCAAGGTGGGAAGCTGGTTGAGGGACAGTTGCAACCAGGAGCTGCTGCGTCAAAGAAAGGATTTCCTGGGAGGCCAGGCTGGCTGGAACTACAAACTTTTCAGCTTTTCCATGTCATTATGGAAGACAAAAGCCTTTAGAATATGTATGTCATATTCTGGCCTTCAAGCCATCCTTCAGGCTGGCCACAGCTAGTCCTGTAACACGAGATGTCTGCCAGACAGGACAGGGTCAGTCTCTCACCACTCGCCCGACTCGGTGCTGCACACACACTGCCATCCTCATCTACAAGGCAAAGGAGGCAAAGGCAGCTACAAAACATGGCACTGCCTTTTGCCCAGTTCCAGTTGCTGCCTGTGTGCTTCAAACAAATATGTAACTTGGAATTGAAATTCAAGTAACCGGTGTACAGTTCTTCCTTCCTCACTTAAACCAAGGAAGTTATCGTGTAATTTCCAAGTTCAGAGCTAAATAATTATATCCCCAGCATTCAGGTTCACTCAAGGCCTCAAGCATTGCTCAGAGCACAATCCACTCAAGTGAAAACAGTCTGCATTTCTGGGCATTTAGGTAATATATGCTTTTATCTTGGGAACTTTTGTACTGGGATGAATTTGACCAGCAGTAATTGGATTTAGATAAGCAACTCAGAGGCTCTTTCATTCTTGTGAATTAATATCTAAATAGCATAACTGGGTTTATTTTCTTTAAAGCAGACTATTAGGCAAATCATGGATTTGGGGAGAAAATAAAAAAGCCCACATTATGGAGACCTAAAGTACAGAAGAAACTCCTGCTGAATTTCTTGGAGAGCCATTTTTCCTCTAATACACTGCCACATGAAATTATGACATCCAAATACACACAAAAGGGAAATCGCTCCAAAAAAATTTTGCTATTTGCATAATAATTTTTGGGCATTTCATGTACTGAATGGCATTTTAAATGCTTGCATTTTTTTTCCCCAAAACACAAGACATTACTATTATATCCCTTAAGAAAGACTGAGTCGCTTTGTTGTCCTTTCTCTGTATATTATTTTAATTACACAAAAAAAAAAAAAAGAGAGAGAGAAGGAAGACAAAATTCTTATATTCACACAAAAAAATACAACAACAAAATACATGCCATTCAGTGCAGATCTTATTTTCACAGACCAGTGCATGGCTTGGGGAACAAACAGAAAGGGCTACTGGCAGGGAACCTATGGTGTACTGGACTGACAAGACTACTTCTGTAAGAGTTTAACATTTGGCTGGCTGTCCTCTCTACTTACTTCAGTCTGGCTGTCATGTTTACAAAAATCATTCCTTCACTAAATAGAACACAAGCTTTCATTGCTGTCTCTCACAGGATCCTTCTCGACAGATTGTCCAGCCCGTAGCTGGATAAACACATCATGTGGTGGGTGAGCACAGAGGGTAACAGTGCATGGGGTGACATCAGACTGATGACCTGTCACTAGTGGAGTTCTGCAGGGCTCCATCTTGGGCCCCATGCTCTTCAACATCTTCATAAATTACTTGGATGCAGGACTTGAAGGGATACTAAGCAAGTTTGCAGATGATACAAAACTGGGAGGAGCTGTTGACTCCCTCAAAGGCAGGGTGGCCTTGCAGAGATATCCAGACAAATCAGAGGGCTGGGCAATCACCAACTGGATGAAGTTGTACAAAGGCAAGTGAACGTGGGATGGGATAACCCCGGATGCTTATATAGACTGGAGAATGAGGTGCTGGAAAGCAGTGCCGTGGAAAGGGACCTGGGGGTCCTGGTCTATGGCAAGTTGGATATGAGTCAACAGAGTCCTGGCAGCCAGGAGGGCCAACCATGCCTGGGGGCGCATCAGGCAAAGCATCACCAGCTGGTCAAGAAAGGGAATTGTCCCTCTCTGCTCTGCACTGGGGTGGCCTCACCTTGAATATTGTGTGCAGTTTTGGGCATCACAATATAGGAAAGATATTAAGCTCTTAGAGAGTGTCGAAAACAGAGCAAGAAAGACAGTGAAGGGCCTTGAGGGGAAGCCGTATGAGGAGCTGCTGAGGGTGCTTAGTCTGTTCAGTCTGGAGAAGAGACTGAGTGGAGACGTCATTGCAGCTACAACTTCCTTGTGAGAGGAAGAGGAGGGGCAGGCACTGATCTCTTCTCTGTGGTGACCAGTGACAGGATTGAGAGGATGGCCTGAAGTTGTGTCAGGAGAGGCTTGGGTTGGATATTAGAAAAAGGTTCTTTCCCCAGAGGGTGCTTGGGCACTGGAACAGGCTCCTCTGGGCAGCAGTCACAACACCAACCCTGACAGAGTTCAAGAAGCTTTTAAACAGCGCTCTAAGGCACACGGTGTGATTCTCGGGCCTATCCTATGCAGAGCCAGGAGCTGGACTCTGCTGATCCTAGCGGGTCCCTTCCAACTCAGGGTATTCTGTGAAGTTAGTACAAAAACTTAGAATAACAACTTGTCCAAGCATTTCAGAAACACCACAAAAACACTTAAATCCTTTGGTTGTACATTTAAAACAGCCCTGGACTTTCATAAGGGCTCCTGAGTCATTAGTACCAAATTCTGTAAGGACAGCTCAGCAATTCTGAAACTCAAAGCATGTGTTTCTGTTCCTAACAATGCAGTTAGGAGCCTACTTCTAAGCAGACAGTAATGAATATTGTAGCATGTATAAGAAGTGATTTTTAAGGGAAAGCAAGCTGATGAACCACATAATAAACATGCACATTCAATGATATCTTCTGGTACAGATATTCACTACTAAGGGTGTAGTGATTTCACTTATACATGGACCTATTATTTACCATCATCTCATGCCCACTGAAAATATATTTTCCAGAATTAGGAGAGATAAAAAGCTACAAAACCCATAAAACAACTATATGCACATGTCCATGAACATTATTATTGCTTCAGACAAAGAAAACCCAAGATCTTACTATTCTATTGAATAACAGTTCCACATTAGCCTTTGAGGTTCTTTCCTCCTATTTCAGATTATGGATCATGCCATTTACTTTACACTAAATATACAGATTCTATCAGAAATTCTGCTTTTCAGAAGATGCAAGCACCATTTATCTCCAATCACAGGGCTCTAATACAGCCCTGGAAAGCTGTGCTAGGTCCTTTAATACTCTTTTATTGAAGAATAGGTAAAACTTGATAGGTGTAGTGAAGTTTGTCTCTTGTAAAATTTCAACAACCTCAGGAAAAGAAGTAAACAGGCATGCAAGAAACACCTGAAACCGAAAATGCCTCCACTGTTAAAATGGTAGCTTTCCTTTCCAGTCTCTGCAAAAGCCACTGCTGTTAAAGCCCAGGAGATCGTCTCACCTTCAACATCACTGAAACAACAGATGTGTCTCACATTCCAGTTAGAAATGTATTTACAAGACAAGGCAGATATTTATCAAGAGTGTCATCCTTCCAATTCAAACTAACCTGCATTTATATACTTAACAGATGATAAGAACCTTCACCTCGAGAAAAATAATTCCAAATCAAAGTGTCAGTGCTTGAAGACCTATTGCAATTAAGTACTTGGGAAATTAAACTAGGTAAAACATAAGTTAATGACATTTAAACAGACACTATATTTGTTGAAATAGGAAGACCTTGAACTTTCAGATCTGTAAGAAGATTGTCACTTTAGTAGCTCAAAGATAACTTTTCCTGTAAGCTTTGTTCCTTTCCTTGCCAAAATCAGAAAAATAATTTTTGTCAGCATGTAAATGAAATTAAGTGGGTTAATCCAACACTTGCAGAAATCAAAGACAGTTTTTTTTTCATTGCCTTCAGTAGGTACAACCTCAAATCCTATTCACAGTGTTTATAATAAGGCTACAGATTTGTCACACCCTTGGTCCCCAAGACAGAATAAAATGTCACTTACTAATGTGTCACTCCTCATAAAAGCCCGACATTTTGGTGTTTTTCCTGAGTGCGTTGCAAGTAAGACACTTGGCTATTAGCTGCAGCTTTTATTCTAAATGCTGTTTATTCTTAATTAGTGCTATGTATCATATTCATATTAAATCTGTGTTTGAATATTGAAGCTATTTAAGACTATTTAAAAATTGATTACATTATTGTACATAATATTTAAATTAAAATTATGACATTTATATTTTTGCTTTGATAGAAAACTATGTTTTTCCCTCACAGTTCTTCCATGACAAATAACCAGTGTTAATAATTAATTAGCAAACTATTCTACAGTTGCTAAATTAAATATGGAAAACAAAATTCATGCACAAATTAATAACTGATTTCATGCACTACACTCCAGTCCTTCTTCTGGGCCATCATTAAATCTTCAATTACTAATTATTCCATATTTTCAAGAATTCAGATGTCTTAAAAAAATAAAATGCAACTTTTGTTTGCAGACACTTCGCAGTGCCGCTACATTTTCTGTATAATGATAGGATGCATTACTGGGAAGCCAGTTTAGGAATCTGAAACCCTTCACAGAATGAGATGGGGTTTACTGCAGCCTGTCACAGATGATAATGCCAGGCACACCCTAATTTTCAAAGGGCAGTGGACTTAAAAAAAAAAATCCAAACCTTATCTTCTCTGCTATAAAAACATTGCTCATTGGCATTCAGAAGAAAAAAATTAAGCACATCTTCAAACTTGAACAATTTCCTCTGTCCAACAATTCAATGATTTTAGATATGGTGGAGATGAAACCCCACAACATATCATTTCTGTATGTTAAATTTACTTACTTTCTATGTTCTAGCATGCCATGCTTTTTTTGTATCCGATTTGTCATTCACAGTCTTGCTTACTTAAGGAAGATTCATTGTTAAACTCCACTTGGTATGAACCAGTATGCCAGCATACCATGATATTAATCTCTAAAGTATTCAATCATTTAACAATAGCCTCATTATTCAAGGGAACTCTGAGCATTGAGTTTGTGCAGATTTTCTGACATTTCACTACAACAATTTACTCCTAAAAGAATTCAATTACTGCAACATATTGTAAAAAATATATATACATATACATGCACCAATCAGATGGCTCCTCTCTAACAATAGCCAAGAAAAAGAAGCAGAATTAAAAACAAAAGGAATTATAGATAAAAGCAAGAACTCCAGCTAACCAAGAGGGATGATGAACTCAAATTGATAATTTAAATCTGAAGCATTTTATAGGGTTCATACAGAGGCCATTTGAATCAAAAGTGTGAGTGAGATTTCTTGAGTTCACAGAGCTCCCATTTCATTATTTACAAATTGGAAGAATGCAGGTACTTGGGAGAATGCAGGTACTTGGGATGTCTTTGGAAACAATGCAGTTTTGAAAGGAACTGTTTCTTTGGATTTTTACTATTCAAAATGCATATTTCAGGAACTACATCACAGAAATTAATCTTTTGCTTCAAAGTATTTATTTTAATCCTTTTATTTCCAGGGCTGGAATGTCACAGTTGTATTCATTTTCCAAAGGCCAAACTTTGACAACAATAGCATAGAGAAGCACATTTTTTTTCTGCCTGAAATTTTCAAGGAGAAACAACAAGTGCATGGATTTGGGTTTTTATAATTATGCAGACACAAGTTCACACTGCTTACCCAGAACTGGGACAGAATAGCTATGGTTTTGAGTTTCTTTAAATTTTAACTCCATCAAGTATATTTAAAAAAGAAAATGTTGGTTTAGTCCATTTATTTGTACAACTCTAACATAAAGAGAGGTTTGGGAGAGTATGTGAAAACAGATTCCATGAGCTATTTGTCCACTGTATTTTTAAATATGCATGCACATGTACAATTTCAGGCATGCTGAACTGAAGCAGGACCATTCACATTTCTCAAGGTTAAATTATGTTTGTAGGCTCATAAATTAATGTGCTTGTTTGGTGTGGAAAGTCCTCCCTACAGCCCCAACACAGTAAACAGACATACATAGGATATCCAAGTGCAGCTTTCCAGTCGGTGCTTTGCTCTCCTCAGTGCAAGGCCTGTAACTACTGCACTGGTTAGTTTGAAGAGGACACTTCTGTTCTGGCTATTAACTTACCACAACTCCCATACAGGTATTCTCCAAAACCTTCACTTAAGTGATATCTTTGTCATCAACTAAACTCAAACTAGAAGAGGCTGCCCCACATGCAATATAGATACATAATTTATGGGTCATGTGTTCACTTTGTTATGTTTTCAAAATTCATTAAAAACTTGCAAGTGAATGCAGCATTAAATGAAGTCACCTGATACAAAAAAAAACCACCTTTACAGGTTAAAAAAGATATCTAGTTTAGAGTCCTTGTCTATTTTATAAATAATTATTCATTCTTTATTTTCCAAACAGACAGACCTATTCTAACATATTAGCCTCACTAAGGCAGGTAAATAGCTTTTGAGAAGAGCTTGTTCAAAGCAGAACTTTGGATCAGACTCTTGGTTACTAGAAATGTGGTACCCTTCTTCTGGGTCCAAGGCAATGCCCTAATTTGCACTGAGGGAGCAACTGCCTCACATCTTTGACGCTGAAGTTACATTTTAAGATAACATCAAGGGGCAGGCTGTATGGCGTAATTAGTACACTCTGTAGCTCTCTGCTCATCAGTCAGCACTTTTGAGACCAAGTCAAACAAAATTTTAGTTAACCAACAACTTGGGCTTTGTGCTAGTTCCTCTCACTGGGCACGTTGGTTGTGAATCTCCTGCAGAAGAAAAGCTAACACTGGCCATTGCTGTGCTCTGCTGTGGTTCAGCCTGCACCCAAAAACAGCCAGCATGGACGAGGAAGGGATGAGCTAAGACATGAGATTCACTAAATAAAAACATTCTTTATATAATCGGTGTCTTCTGTCCTTAAAAGGACACTTGGTTGGTCCTGCCACGCAGAACCCTACATGGAGAGCAATTAAGAGAGATGCATTGTAGCACATCCTTTCTGAAATATACATGGGCAGATCTAGAGGAAGGTACAAGATTTTAAATATTTGATGTTTCTGCTGAAAAATTTTACCCCAGGAACAAAAGACTCACTGAAAAACCCAGTGACCACATTTTGAAATCTGACCAGTAATGCTGAATTTGGAAGCAAATTAGCTTCAGTTGCTTGGGAGGCATTAAGACTTTTGTATACTACTGGCTTCAGGCGCCTTCAAATAAACTAATGAAAGAAGATACAATGCTCAAACCATATAAAGATACACATGGAAACACTGAGACCTCAGTCTGAGTATTGGGCATACTTTGAGAGAGAGAGAACTGTGATTCACTGGGCTAAATCCACAAGTCCTCCTGAAACTGGTCAAGAAGCATAGCAGTGACATTTCCTGTTGCTCTCTAGTGCATAAAAAATGTTATAATTTTTTTTTGTATTCAAAAACAACAAATAAATTTGAAATATCCCTTTATTTCGCACAGATATTTCAAGCCCTTGTGATAGACTCAGGATGTATTTTCCTGCTTCTTTTTAAAGCCATGAAGGACAGTAACCTACCTTTTTATAAAAATTGAAAACTGAGATCTCTACCTTATCACATGCCTAAGGAACTAAGGCTTTAAGAAACAAATATTGTGAACCTTGCAATAAGATTCTGAGGACTAACAACACCAAGGGCTACAACTTCATCAAATATCAGTGAACATCCTCAGCTAGGGTAAAAACACTGCTTGACAGTTGCATGGTTTGTGCCCCAGAAAACAACCTTGAGGAAAAAGAAATAAATAATAGCAATGAACAAATCCACCCTACAATCTATTCCCCACTACATAAAAAGAGCTGGATTTAAAGGCAGATGAAAACCCCAGTGCTGAGACCCTTCCCTTTACTACTCCTATCACACATATAAAAACAAGTATATTCTATAAGGATAAATTACATTCTAGCAGCCAAAATATTATCTGCAAATTATGCTTGGTTTAAAAGTTAATAACATAAAATTTACAATGATAACGTATAGCAGAAAGCTGACTGCTTTTTGAACATTCCATCAGAAGCAATGAAAGCATAAAACCAATGTAAAAGGCCACAGTCATTCTTCATGGAATCAAAGACATAGTCTACAAGAAACAGGCCTATAGTCTGCAAATATTTAAAACTATGAACAACTGAATTCATATCCTGGACAGTCCTGAATGCACCCAATGGCCAGCTTCCATCAATCAGGCACTTGCTATATCAAACCATATATTTGTGCATTTCTGAAACATCTTATTCATCAACAGCTCTTGCCCTCTTTCCTCCCACTTACTCAGACCATGGGAGTTTCCAACTCTTTCCCTTTCTGCTGTTCAAGAAAGGAAGTCCTCAAAAGACCAATATCTTGAATAAGGAGCCAAAGCAAAAGAAAAGGTCTGCTCCAGCTATTCGTTTCCCATATGCCTTTGCCCTTTGCTTTATTTGGGCTTGCTCCAGAGACCACGGAGATCAAGAGAAAGACCTGTGGATTTGCCCTGCTTTGCAATTTCTGAGAGCCATTAAATGTTACTCCACATGCAACATTCCATTTTGTAAGACAATTTCCTAAGTTCAGACTTTGGTTTCTTTTTGAGTCCCACATTCTCAGGACAACAGCTTCTTTGTTCAAGCTTCCATGTTTATGGGTATGCTATCTTATCTCTGGTTTAGCCTTTAATATTGAGCAGAGTCAGAAAAGAATCATCCTCTTGTTTGAGATCCAAAGATTTATGTCTGCTTACATTTTTAAGATATATAAACATACAAACATACTTTAAAAGGTCTAAGCAAATTTACTCCTCGTAGTGCTATTATCTGAAAGATGACATTTAACACCAGTTACAGTTTAGTTCCCCTAACTTCCCTGTGAAATAATTTTTTCAAGGTCTGTTAAGTTATGAGAGTAAAATGACAGCATCCTGGGGAAACCATGCTTTCTTGAGTTTTGCAAAGGGAAGAGCAAGGTTGGAGCAGCAAGGTTTGAGTAGCAAGAAATCCACAGAAATGAAGAGTGTGAAGCATGCCACCCAAAGCTGAGAGAGACACTCAGTTCCACAGTGAAATTGGTTCAGGGAAGAGATACAAATATCTAAGAGTGGAGAATGGCAGAAAAATTTAGACCGTAGTTTGAATTCCAAACTGCACCTGCACATGGTAAGTAACACAAGGACCCATTCACGCGGCAGTCACACCAGTTTTTCAGGAGAGCATGGAGATATCACAGGTGGCTGGCCCCAGGTCTCACTGCATGGCACTAAAATCCAGAAGAATCTGCAATATAGAGGCTTCTTCATGAAGTGAAATGCACAGTAGTGATTCCGTTCTTCATGTTCAGTCTCCCTCTCAAAGACAAACACTTTAAAAAAGAATCACCACTTGTCTAAACCCCAGTCTTCCCCACAATCTCCCCATGTTCCCCATCCCAGTCCCAGACCTTCTCCCAAAGGCTGTTTTGTCTCCAGTCTGTAAGATCAGTATATTAAGTCCTTCTCAATTTTGACAGAGGGGAAAAAATCCATGTTGGACAGAAAGCCTTTTGAGTTTCCCCTCACTTTTGAAGCCTGTCTATTTTTTAATCTCTGCTCTGCCTATTTTGTCTCCCTTTCCCCTCCTCCCTTTCAGTGGAAATTTTCTACTCTTTACAAGCCTGGTTCTCTGCAGAAAATTGATTTCCCCTAGGATACAGCCATCCTACTGTTCCATGCATGGTCATTAATGACCATCCTGTTCACCACAGAGATAGACAGACACGGTGGCACTCCTCCCCAGCTCCTTAGCATAGAAAGCACACTGGGGGAAAAATCATAACAGCCTCAGAGCTTAACCATACCAGGAGTTCATCATGCCCAGAAAACACCATATAAAATCCCCAAATGAGCTATTAGGAAAGTAATGCAATTCTTGCTAGTTTCTGTCACTCTTTACTTCCACTGCACTAGATTAAATTCTTTTTTAATCTCTCCCAGGTAATGACCACCATGTAGTTTTCTCTCTCCCACAGGAGGAAGCTCCCCTCTTCCCCCACATGGGAACAAAATCTAAATCAGATGTGACTTGGGCTCATGTCAGTTTTACTTGGGTGTTGGCATCAGGTTTTCCAAGGGCAGAATGCATTTCAGCACAGACTACAAAACCTACAAAACCTGCCTGAAGGTGTGAGAAAATACCCGGGTGCTGCACTTTTTGCCATTTTAGCTGCTTTGCAAGCAGTGTGCCTGCTGGCTTCTCCATCTCCAGGAGCTCTGCAATCTCACATTTGATTGCAGTGAGTGAAGTCCCGTCCTTGGAGTGACAGACAACTCTCCCCTCAGCTCTTGGTGTCTCTGATGCCAATGGGTAAAATAAAATGACTGTACTCACCAAACAGCTTAAGCCTTTTACATAAACATCTTCTGGATAGGCTATAAATTGGCTCCCTGTCTTCTTCCAGACCCATGGCTTCTTGGAAGAACTTCCCCTTGCCCCTGATAGAACAGGGAGGTACAAGGGAGGACAAGAAGTCACGTGGAAGAAGATGAGGTAGTCCACACCCTTTTTGCCATTTCCAACACAAGATTTTTACATTATGAAGTTCATCTTACTTACAGAGTTGCATTAGTAATTTCAGCAGGACCAAAAATGAGGGAAAATATTAATAAAGCCCAAAGATGGGTAGAGCATTAGCTTTTGAGGGGTTTGTTTAATCTTCAGCTTAGTTCCAGTGCATTTACATTACCTAAACAGGAGCAGTGTCGTTAAATCAAAACACAAATTTTAAACAAAACAAAACCTTCTTCCTGACTGCTGATCAGAAAAAAAAAGACAATCCTAAAAGTTACTCCTGAAACTAGGAGAGGGCCTTAGCTACTGACGTGCAACTTGGTCTCAAAAATGTCAACACAGTGTACGCCTGACATGGCACTTCAGAAAAGTTGGGGTGGCTAAAAAGCCAAAGCCAAGAAACTCATATTTAAAACTCACATTGTCTAGATACACCCCATACATTGCACCACCATTTCTTTACGTAACTCTCACTAAGGCTGCCTGATGTTAGCCAAGTAAATCCTCTGCAGACAAACAGGACAATACACCCCACTGTAGGTCCCATAAAATCACATGCTCTGTGGAAATTTCCAAATACCTCGACACAATATGGGTGAGTTAAGGATAAAGTTTCAAGCCCGAACTCCATAATTTCCTGTCTTTTGCTAGTCTACACAGCTCTTTACTGTTATGTTAATACAATTTTTGTGGGTGTGATTGAATTACCCGCCACTCTTGATGCCAGCATTAGTGGATTTCTGTGTAACAGGAGAGCATGCTTTACTGCACATACTGTTACTAAATACCATTAAGCAGACCAGCTGCAGACCTCCTGATAGCAGGACTGGAGGGCTACCTCGTTAGGAGGGGATGAGCACTTTACTGCTGGCACACAGCCTGAATCCTGCGAGCACTCAGCATGCCCAACTCGCCTTGACGTCCCCACCAGACAGCCTTCCACAGCATGTGCCCCAGCCAAGAAAAAGGTGCCCAGGCCCAGAAATTTGCTGAGAGTGCAGAGATCTCTCTCACAGGCTCAACATCCCAAGTCCTACGTGATGTTGCCGTGACTTGGCAGTCTGAAAAGATAGAGATGTATTTACTTGGCGACATTTCGGCTCCAGGTGTGACAGAGGGCTGCTATACTCTCCACTGAGAGCATGGCTCGCACACTGGTGACAGCTACTAACTAGTGGCACAGCATTTTAAAGATCCATTTCAGAAGTCTTTGTAGAGGGATTAAAGTGCCACGTGTCTGTGAGTTGTAAAATCTCTAGGGCAGGCTCTGAAGGGAGATTTAACACAAGTTTTCTCATCAATAACCTTGTACTGCTAACCAGCACCTACTAATAAAATTACGAGCCTGACTCCTATGCAGAAACTTTGCTCTTTAGAGGAGGATTGCACTAGGAAGAAAGGGAGGGGTGAGGGGCGATGGAAAAAAGAATGAGGGAGGAGGAGGAATTTAAGTCTGTTCCACATAGTTGTCTCGGTACACACTAAACTGTACTGACAGACAACATCATGCAAGCAGCTGCAATGAACTCCAGTTACACTTCAGTCACTCTGACCCACCTCCTCCTCACCACGAAATGCCTGATATGCTGGCTGAGAGAGCTGTGCTTGCCCAGAAGCAGTGGGAGATGCAGCCACCAGTGCTCAACTAACAGCAGCTCTGTGTTCTCAGTGTGCCAAGGGAAGAGCATGGCAGAGACACAGCAGGGACAAGAAATGTGGTCTTGTGATTGAGACAAATTCTTGTTTCCCTATATCTAAGTTTGGTAAGAATCAACAAACAGGAATCCAACCAGATCTAACAATGGCAAATCCATGTTATAATAGAGAGAGGTTTTTCTTACCACTCACTGAAAATAGAGATTAAACAAGTTCTGAAATTGCTGATATAATCTAATAGCTGTATCATTACAGCTTGTCTCCCACATCTGAAAAACCTGTAATTAATTACATCTTTAGTCCAATTCTTATGTTGGGCAATGAGCAAAATCTCAGCATGAGTATAGTGCCTGGCTTTCATTTAAACCCCACCATTTTGTTCCAGCACAGGGACCAGTTTTCCTTTCCATTTAGAAGCAATTGTCTTGAGTTCATTTTATTCTGAGTCAAGAGATTGTCCTAAATGAATCCTAAAACTATGTTTGCAGGAATTCATTTGTTATTCAATTCATATGGCACTCAATAAACTTTATATTGAAATATTTGTGCTAAATTATTGTACAGTAATTAAAGAACTTCATAGCTATACTCCATTTAATTGGCAATTCTAAATTCGGTGTTGATTTAAGTAAAGCAGAGGGGACAAGACACATTAAAGGTGAGTAGAGAGAGATCCAGACTTCTTACTTTCAAAACTACAGCTTCAAGTGTGCTGCAGTTTTCCAATTCTACAGCTTTTTGTTACTCAGAGTTGGGGATGGACAAACACAGGATTTACAATTAAAGGCAGTCAAAACCTCAGAGACTGAGACATGAGCTTCTGCTTCTGACACAATGCCAGTGCTCTGCGATCTCCACAGAGGGCATGTTGCACCACCTTACGCTCTGCTAAGACACCACAGCAGCTTTTGAGTATCATTTCTCCTGCTTAGGAACACCTATCCCAGTAATACATTTCATCCCTTTAAGGACACGTATGAACAGATATGTGAACACATATGTCTACAAAAATTAAACATAAAAGCAAATGTCCATAAATATGAAAAGGAAATTATTTCTAACCTCAAATAATTAGTTTTTAAAACATTTAAATTATTCCTGCATCCCTTGATGAAATTATCCAAAGGCTGGAGAAAACTGTCTTATAATCAGAGACTTAAGCAGCTTCATTTATCTGTATTCTTAAAGGAGTGTGAAAAGTCACTGATTTTAGTGCCTAAGTACATCTGGGAGGAGAATCTGAAAGGCCCTTAATCTGACTACACTAAAAATGAACGGGTAAAATCAAGATCAGAATGGTCACTTGGAAGTGGGTCAGAAATTCTGACCAGGGAACATAGTTAACAGGAACAAATTTTTAGCAACAGGGGGAGGTTTGCTGTTGCTTTCATATCTTCAGTTCCAGAGTGGGTGGTTTTCTGGAATATACTTTTTACATTAAAATAAATTTCTATATTCATTCCAGGAGAAAATATGGAAAATTTAAGGACCTGAATCAACCAGAAAATAATGGTAGACCATCCCTTGGTGTCTTCTGGATATGAAATTCTATGAATCTGTGAATTATTTTATCCCCTTTAATTATTAGTTTCCTACTATAAAGAACCTAAAAAGTCAATGTTCTTCTTGAATCAGTGAATTACAGAAAATAATTGAAGTTTCATAATTGGATTATAACCCCAGGAGCATATAGAAATGCTGAACTGGGAAGCTGAAGTGAGGAAAGTATGTCAGCTTTCTTTTTTTCATGTAATCACCAGGCAGCAACAGCCAAAAATTTTGCACTTATTACCTGCCTTCCACTGAAGCAATAACATGCCTGTGATCCTGCAATAACTGCTATTTGAACAGACTGCTGCGCTCCCATGAAGCTTACAGGAGGTTGGGTATCTGTTGGCAGAGAGCTTATTTCAGAATAGGTCCTATATTTTCATGTTGCTAATACCTTCATTATTTATTTAGGGTTGCCCCCAGAGCTGTGGCTAGCTACTTTGTGAGAGAACCAGAACCCAGAGGTTTCCACTTTGCCTAGAGCTCATGACAGGGACACAGACATGCCCAAAGAAAAAGACGACCTTTTGAGATGTTGGTCAGATCAACATCTTTTAAAAATTAGGCTGAAAACATTCCATCTTTTCTGTCTGTGTTAGCAATAAGACAGATATAAAAACCTCTGATGTAATTGCGAAGATTCTAAGAAATTCCTTCTCCAGTGAACATTTTTTTAAAAAAATGAAGTCTTTTCAGTTTTTAACACAGATGTAATAGCAGCACTTGTCACACAAATAATTCTGGGAAGTTACCAAATACTTGGAATGAAGGACATGGCATGCTGCATAGCACAGAGCTCTTGTCGATGCTTGTTTGGAATGGTATGAGAAAGTCCAGCAGCTGAACACAATGACATTTTTGTTTTCGTGCTGATAATATTCAATAGCTTTGCCACCAAAGTTGGCCTGCCACTTTCCCTTGCACAGAAATAGCAGGAATGCACTAAGGTTTCTGCCATCAGCTGGAAGCAGCGCTCAGGTTATTCTTCTTGGGGGTGCAGAGGGGTTGTTAAGTTTAGCTGGTATTATTTCCTTTCAGCAAAGATTTAGGACAATGTGTTTCTCAAACAGAGCAGAACATTATCTGCGTCATACATTCAAGAAAAAGGTTAGAGAAACATTTCTGCTACATAAATGTCAGAACATGAACAGTGTGCCTTCATCTTCTCTCAAAAGCTGGGAACTCCTGAGGAGTGTACACATGCCAGTCAGAGAACTTCCTCCTTCCTTCTCTGCTCTCTGCACATGTAAGACAGCAATTGGTTCTGCTCCCTCACTGCTGCCATCAATTCTCAAAGGACATGAGATCAGAAAGACCCACTGAACATGACACCATGGAATTCAGGAGAACAAATACCAAAAATGCAGACAAATCTAAAACACATGGATGAGCTTCAAAACAGAGGAAACAAAGATAACCAGCACTTTCATTTGCACAGAAGGGAACAAANACACACACACAAAAAAACCCAACAGCCCAGAATGACTCAAAGGACAGCAGTGAAGCAATCATTCTCAAACCAGTAGAGTCCAATCAGCCTCCTCACCAGAAAGCAGAAACCAAGCACCAGTTTTACAGGACACCTCTAAGGGCTGGAAAATTCAGACTCTCTGTGGCCATGAGAGTCATTTCAAAGAGCAACAATCACATTACAAAAACAGTCATTTGTCTCACACACATATATGGTGCATAGCTTGTCTGTCCTTTGGACAGTTTTGCGGTACACGCATTTTCATCACTAGCCTCATGGATGGATGGAGGTGCCATGGTTGAATGGTTGTACACAAGATAGGCTGAGGAAGTGGAGAAAGAAACAGCACAAGAAAAGACTGGAAACACACACATCTCAGAACACTTCAGAAGCAGCCCATTGTGTTGCCCTCTCTATATCTCAAAACCCCTCCTGTTATGACCTTGCTGTTACAATCACATTGTTATGTAGAAGACTCAATATTTCTGAATACTTTATTTATTGTTGTTTTTTTTCACCACAAGGACTTTAATTAAAATGCATCAGAAGACATGCTTTCAACATAAGTGTCTGAGAATGCTGCCTTCTTCCCTATCTTCCATTAAATCAGGTTCATCCAACTTGAAAGGAGATGAGAAACTCTCACTGACACTCTGTCACACTCCAGTGAAAAGACTGGCACATTCAAAAAAGAGAAGAGTGCAGGTGCTCATTTATTACTTTACACAGATTATTTTTCTGCCTTTCTTCCTGACAATGGGGAACGCTCGCATTCCAGATGGAGCTTTCTATAGTGCTGTGGGCATTTGCTGACCTAGAGTTTTGTTTTCCCTAATGAAAGAGGCAAGGTAAGAAGAGGGTTGGTTCATTGCCTACTGGGGCAGCTTTAATGTTTGTTTTTAACAATGGAAGTCATTTGGACATTATTTTAATGGGAATTAATATATAAATGAATTTTCAATAATATCAGGTAAAGGAGAAAAAACTTTAGTACATCCATTTACACATGACGAAGATTTAATATTTAGACAACAGAGTGCAAAACTGCACTTCAACTGATTTCAGGAACCAAGATGTTCAAAGGAAATATAAGTTCCCTGCCTTGTATCATTTCAGACCTAGAGAGCAATCCAACAATGTTCTGAATAGCCTTAATAAGCACCATCACTATTAAGACATCTTCAACAGAAGAATTAACAAATCATATCCACAGCACCATGTTCCTGTGCTTTTATGCCTATTTTATGCATCCTTAATGTCCACCATTTGGCTCCTAATCAAAGGCATTTTGACTTAAAAGTATTAACCTTCTATTCCCTTTCCTGCCTCTCTTAATAAACTTTTCCTAAAAGTTCATGATATGAAGAACTTGTTAAGAACACAGATTTCTTCAAGCCAACCCATGTGAGTGCTTTTCTTTGGTCTGCACACACACACACATTAACAAATGAGAGGAATACACTCATGTAATTCCCTCCTTGCTCTGTATCAGTGTAATTAGTCCATCAGGATAACTTTGCTGTGCTTGGCCTCACAGTACACCCCTTCTTGGGGCTTTGCTTTCCTGATTTTACTCAGAATAACAAAGAAAATTCAAGGGGAGGGGGAGGGGAAAGTTGGTGGATTTTTCTCTTTCCACCCAAGTCTGGGCATTTCTTTCGTTCCCATGAAGACTGATCTGTTCAGCAGATTTCAAAGCCATTCACAGTTCTCATATTACCAGGATACACCGAAGCAAAACATCCACCGCAATTTTAAGCAGGAACTATTCAGTATGATGCCACATGGTTCCTATATGAGCTAATCCCACTGAAGGAGCGCTCTCACCTTCGTGCCCTCTCAGTCCCTGCTATACCACAGAGTGATGGTGCCAGCTGATATTAACTACAGGACAGACACAGGCTGTGGTTCTGTTTGAATTAATACTGAAGCCACAGTGCACCTTGCCTCAACATCCACAAGACTGCAGAACGCAGTAAATTCTTTTACATCTCCGAAGATTGCTTCTTAAAAATACAGGAGCAGACAGGGCCTAACACCTTGAACCCCCCGGGAAAATTCAATGAAATCAGTCTTTCTCTGTGGGAGCAAAAGAAATGCACAGAGTTCATTTCAAAAATAGTCTAGGATTTAAGTAAATTAATGTGTGGCTTTTCAATTAATAACCTTGGTTACATCATCCTTAGGACTAGCCCTTTAGTAGAATCTAAACAGTGGCAGCCTGAATATTTACTCAGATGCTCCACGAGACAAAACCAAGGACATTCAGAAATAAACGAGAGGTTAAAATAACATATTTGATAACTTGTCAAGGAGTCAATTTGGATGCAGGAAGGAAAGAAGGAAGGAAAGAAGGAGCAGCCACCTACACTAAACCAAAGCAAACCCAAAACCTTGAGTAATCAGCACAAAAATATGGATCTAGAGGTTACTTAAGGAAAGGAACACTCATTATTCAGTTCATTATTCATCAACATTATTCAGCAGAGATTTCCCATCCCTGGAAAACCATTTATCTGGGAGATCCTGTCTCATCTTCCTCAAGAGACAGCCTGAGCAACATAGACACTTGATGCTCCTTAGGTTTAAATATTTTTACTGTTGTTATAATTAAGCCCTTTAATTTTACTCTGGAACACAGCAAAGTCAAGATGACTGAATAAAAATGGACAGAGATTTTCTTTTGAATACATGTCAATGTCTTAACTGTGCAATGCAGAAGGCATTTTCAGTCAAATATTGGGAGTTTTAAGCCAGATTTTCTCTTCAAAATTACTGGGGGGAAAAGAGGTACTTCTTGTCTCTTTGGCCAAATTTCCCTTCCCACCTTCAAAATTTATTTTCCCTTTCAAAAATTTGGGGCTTAAATGTTCTTCAGTGCAAAAACGTAAGGACGGAAAGATCAAAATTTTAAGAGAGCAAATGATTTTTAGATTAAATATGTTTCAAAGTAGTAAAGCTCCAATGTTCAGTCTGTGTGTGAGATTTCCTTCAACCTCTCTCCACTGGGAGGTACTTAGGAAGAATGGGATGTGTCCAGTATACTAACAAGGGACTAAGCCATCTGTGTATGTTTTGAAAAGAGTCTTGGAATACTTCTCAATGAAATATAACCCAATGCATGAAAATTAGAGTGAAATATTATGAATACTTCAAGGATAATAATTTATATTTTGCATGTACAATGACACACTGTGCAAATTTTTCTGTCTATAATGTTACATTTTAAGGTCAATCATCTTCACTTTTGATGAAAAACATTTTGACTGGGAAGATACACTTATAATGTTGTATACCACTGCACCAGCAGAGACTGTATACCTCAGAGGAAGAAAAAAAAAAAAGCTAATTGTGTGATATTTACTGTTATTTTCATGTAATATTTAAATATTTTATTTTTAGACTAATTAGTTCTGATGATCAATATGATCACAGATGAGTATAAAGCCTCTCTGTTAAAAACCTCAGAAAGGGTTAATCGAATCCAAGGTCTAGTTTTGGAAGTTTATTTACTCAGTGTTTATGAAAATACAGAAGATGATACATACACAAAAGAACAACAAATTCTTGCTTGCTGAACACTCTTACTCACTCTTTTTGATTTAACTTTTGACTGACTCACTCTATAGAGTCCCAAAAGATACAGTGAAACCTAACAGCTTTTTGCTGCAAAAGGGAATTTGATGAAACCTTGCTGCTCACACATTAAACCAAGTACTGAGGATCAGAACCACACAAAAAGAAAATCTTCCAGTAGCAATTTTTTTTTTCATTTACTCAGCTACTGTACAGCCTATGATGACTTCTTTTCCTTTAGTTATATGAACAGTTTGACAGATTACTGTGACAAGGTTACTCTCCAATTGATAAAAGGTTTGATAGTGTCGGAACATTTGTCAGAAATGTCTCACATCACGTGTAATGGACTCTGCACTTCAAGCATCAGTGGTACTCCAGTCTGCTGTTTTCTATTTAGTGTGCAATACACACACCACCCAAGCATAAGTAGCAGAAAGACCAAAAAAAAAAAAAAAAATGCAGGCAGGACTCACCAAAACAGTTACCAAACAATCCTGATTAGATGGTTTCTCTTCCACAACCCACCTGGCAAAATGCAATTACATTAAAACCTTTACACATCACTTAGAGGGTGGCCCCCTTACAAGAACAAGCCTGGAAATGGGATGGGCTATGATAAATGTGCACAACCATAAGCATTTCCTGCACTTCTGACAGAGAAATACTGTGAGTTTAGAACATTATTCCTTAGACTTGCCAAATGTCAGACATTACAAGTGACAGTTGTACTGCTGGCAGCCTTGTCCCACGCTAGAGCAGAGGAAATGGGTTCAGAAGGGCTCATTTTAGGCACTGGCAGCTAGCCTAGGGGAATCAGTGTGCTAGAGATCAGCTAGCTTTGGTGACTGTAGCTCTCCAAAAAGCTTGTATTGCAAAATAATATGGTTTATGGACTGGAATTAAGGTTTTCATTTCATATCTTGCAGAAAATTATGCTAATACCTCTATGCGGGAAGCCTAAGAGCCAGCACCTTCTGCTTGTTTGTGAATACCTGCTCACATGAAATCTTTAACAGACAGTGAACTCCCAGTCATGTAAGCAGGGAGAGAACACAGAAGATCACCTTTCAGGACAGTCAAATCTGTCTTGTTGGCAAAGCAGCAGATTGTTGGTTTTGGTGTGGGGAGGGTTTGGACTTCTGGTTTGGTTTGTCTTTTTTTCTGGTGGGGACAGGGTAAGAGATAATGGTTTCGGTCCGTTATCGATCTCTACTGTGTAACCACGTGTAAAAGTAAAGAAAACATCTTGCAAAATATCACTTAAACTCTACATGCTTCTAGGACAAATTTCTGTATTTTCAGATGTTTAAGTTTCCCTATACTGTCTGTCTCGTTTGCTTTTATAAATTATTTTCATATTCGGGAGGAGGGGCAAGAAGAAAAAAAAAAAAAAGACAGAAGAACTGATTTCTCCTTGCTGACATTCAACCAAAGGATAGAAAAATCAGCAAAAATTAATGTCAGCGTTTTTCTTAAAGAGCATCTGTTCACACAGGAACTCCACAATAGCAAGACAAAATCCCCTAATCATAGACTAGATTAAGTTTAGTGGAGCACACTAAAACTTTTGCCACAGCGCCAAAAGGAAGCTCTCAGATACTTGATGTGCACTTCCCATACGCAGGCAAGGGGTAGGGACATGCTCTCTGAACTTCATGATTCAAGTGTCCCTGCTCATATCCCAGACTCATACCATGACTGCAGCACTGAGCACCAAACTTGTGAGGCTCCTCCAGGAACAGTTACTTCAGTCCTGATCAGCTGAAAGCATTTTTGTGAACCTGGGAAGAGTCAGACTGCAAGAAGATGTATAGCAAAACAGCTTTTTGAACATCAGCAGACTACAATCAATTTATACCTACTGAGGATCTGGCCCTTGAACTGGGATTATCTGTGGCTGTCACATTTTTAAAGTGTCAATGAATGTACAAATGTCAGACAGGTACACTCAACATTCAGCTTGCATGAAATATGAAACATCACCAGCACACTGTACTCCTGTGAACAGTGAGTCAGTGTTACCTACAGTAGTTTTAATAGGAGAAAGTCACAGGGACGAGTTTCAAACTAGTGCAATTTTACTCAAGTCCAGATACGGCTTCAGTAAGACTGCTAGCTCCTGTCCTGCCAAGGTATGTCCACGTAAAGCACACTCAGGGAAGTCTTTCAGGGTTTTTGACCAAAACTGGAAAAGGTAGAATGACAGATGATTGTAACAACCCATTATATTGGTACTCCTATGGCAAGCTTCAACATAACAGTCATTTGAATTCAAGTCAGCAGATCAGTCTCAGACTGTTCCTTACTTGACCAAACTTCATCTATTCATCCCTATTTGAAAGGCTGATTTGTGATAACAAATAGCAGAGATGCTGTTGCCTTTTGGAATAGATGATTCTATGGCAAAAAGACTGCAGTTCTGCATCATAAAAAGGGTGGATTTTTAGTTTTCAAATCTCTCCTTGTTCTTATTTCAACACACAAAAAAAAAAAAAAAGTGTTACCCTAAATTCCACTCAGGTGATCTCAGCCAGAATTTCCAACTGGATTATTCCCTTCTCGCAAGTCATCAATAATAACCAAGACTCTGGAAATTCAATCAGGTTCTCATTTCTATTCATATTGCCCACTACATTCAGTCAGGTGAAGAAGGGTAGAAAGGTGCAATGTTTTAGGAAGTTGTTCTTTTGATGATGCATGAGGACCAAAGAGCTATTTTTGCTACCTCTTTGGTTTCAACAGGAATACAACACAATAAAAACAATATTTATCTGTACTATCTGCAAATACGATTCAAGATAAAGAGGGAGGTAGAAGGTGCTACTTCTACATCATCATTTGTCAGTGGAACTGCGGTTAACTAGATGTTAATCATACGGCTACAAGACCACCTTCTGTGGGTTTCATCCTTCTCAATCTTTGAACTCAGCAACGTGTGACACAGCAATCATAAAATGTGATAGATTGAGGGAGGAACACCCATGTTTTGTTGTGCACTAAGCTATGATCCACAGATCACTATAAAATCTGTCTTTGGGAAGGTTTGGAGCACTTACGGCTGGCACAGCTTGATAAGGTCCTGGTCAGTGGTGCCGGGTGGAAGGCCTCGAATGTACAGGTTGGTTTTACTCAACTGCTCTCCGCTGCTGTTGTTGCTGCTGTTGTTGCTGCTGTTTGTGCTGGGGCTGGGAGGAGCCATGGGGTGGGGAGCTGGTGCATAGGACTGCTGGAAACAGAGCAAAACAAAAAGGCTGTTAATGGAAGAGGCAAAAGCATGGCACACTCACATGCTCTACCTGGGTGACACCACCACTATGCTATGCATGCCCTGACCTCCCCGACCACCTCCAGCTGCCCACTCCTCTGGCATCTGCACCCACTCCCAGCCAGTAATGCCTTTCAAAAATGCAAAACAGGACCTGCATTTTTGGGTTTAGCCGTGGCTACGAAGCACATTATTTTACCTTTTTTTTTTTTTTAATTTGGAATTAAAGTAACTAGATATAAGCCTATTTTATCTAGATCACCAAATAAGGCACTGAAATGACAGATACTCAGGGAGGGACTAGTATTAAAGAAAGAAGTTAAACGCAATCTGCTCTAAGAGTACTTTAAGGCACAAATTAGAATATCTAGCCAGAGGTACAGAAGCTGATGCCAGAACCCTAGTTAGTCTTTCCTAAACATGAGGACTACCCAGTGCATTCACAGTCACGGGGCAGAGAGTTGGCCAGCCTAAGAGAGAAAAAAAAATCCAAAGCAGCCTGAAAAGACACTCTTGTTACAGATGTCTTTCACAATCGAGAAACAGGGTCTGGAAAAGATGATCAGGCCTTCTGTTCTCAGAACCTAACCCACTTCTGAACAACCACAAACCACACACAACAACTGAGAAATATCACTTTTAAAAGGAGGCATTCTCACAATGAGAACAATACTCTCCTCTCCCCTAACTCCATGGAAAATACACATTATGAAAAAAGATGCACACATACTATAAAAATTACCTAAAAACCTCTGATCTGAGGCAACAACAGGGAACTTCAGTTGTTGCAACCATCCTTGGTGCTCTGACAACCAGAGTATTTACTCATAGCACAGAGTGCTTGCAAGGAAAATAGAAGAATCATTGAACGGAGGAGGTCATCCTGTCACCACTGTGACCTATGCAGAAAAGTTCAGCTCTAGACGTGAACTTGTAGCGACTGGGGGATGCTGAGGGCTGAGCTGCAGACAGGCGGCCAGGGGAACTGGAGTCAGAGCTCCAGGAATGTAGCCATCTGCTGAGAAGGGGGAAATCCCATTTCCACAAGCTGATCAGCATATTCTGCTTGCTTTATGTGTGGTGACAACAGCAGGTAAATGTTGGGCCAATGCTAAGTTAACCATGTTATGCTAATGGACTAATAAAAGCAAAACATCTGCAATTTTCATTATAGTAGCAATAACACTTCAGTGACTTCTAATATGCTTGTTCTGCATTTAGGCCTTGAACAGAGAAAATACTTAAGTCTGAAAGTAATTCTGATCATGATAATCAACTGCCCGCTTAATTTCAGTGGCCCTACTTTTGTCCTTATAATCATGCGCACACAAAATCACAGTCTTGGTAGTTGGATACTTTTTAATTAGTAGCTCTAAACTCTTTCAAACAAGTCCCATTATTTAGAAGAACCAAAGAAGGTTGGAGAACATAAGGGGAGCATCAGTGACTGGTGAAGCCCAGAGGTTATGATGAATGAAATGAGACACTTGCAGCAATGCCTTTGCTGCTGCCTTCTCCTTCCTACTTCCCAGTTTCTCCCTTTTAAACCAGGAGAGGGGGAATACAGCATCGAGTGTCAAGACATCAGAAGTCCTCTGCAGTCTTGCCTGGTTGTAATGTGACTCAAGTAGGAGCCATTAAAAGGAAAAAACACTTCAATAGTTTGATCTCTGTGCTAGCAAGTCATGACATTCACTCTCTTCTACAGTAAAAGAGGAAGGGCAATGAGCTTCCTTTCCCAAGTCTCTGCATAGATACTTTTGCTGACAATCAAAAGCATTTAATGCATACAGATCATATTTCTCTGCACACACATTTTATCACTGAGTAATCCCCACCCCTCTGAGCTTCAATGTCATTCCCAGAACCAGAGAGCTGAAGTAGCAGCCCTGAGTACCAGCACAGGGAACCACACCTCGACTGAGCCCCAGTGCTGGGGTCACATCCTGGAAATCAGCTCCAGGACACAGCCATGGCCCAGCTGGATAACAATGCAGGGAATAGGACCTCTAGTAAACACACAGGCAGCTACACCTTCAAACATCCTGGCTGAAAGCATATTTAAAACTCCGTGCACTGCAGGGCCATGGAAGAGCTATGAGTGTGTATAACACATTTGGCTTTAATATACTAAGAGCTCAGGAAATATCCCATGGTAATCTTGCATATTTGGAGCATTCCTAAGGTATAAATAAATGTCAAGATAACATTCTTACTGCTTTCCCCTTAATCTCCAAGTTTACCATACACAATGAATGCACATAAATGATATAAAGCAACAAAAGATTTTTCCAAAAGCCAATAAAGCACTATGTACTTTAATTATTCATTGATATTATTATATATGTCTTAGCAGGGGATAATGAGTAAATGTCCTATTCTCACATCAACTTAATAAGCAAGAAGTAAAAAAAAAAAAAAAGTGGAAATATACCTCTGAAATACAAAGAACAATTTTCATTCTAAGATCTTTATTCTTACACAGAGGAGAGCACTGAGGGCCTAATTCTAATTTAAACTTTAGACATTTTATCCCTCAGCCAGCTGAACTGGGATGCAAAAATGATCACGAAGTACAGTTAGACCAATTTTAAGGCCACAACTATTGAAAAAAAAAAAAGAAAAAGGTTTCAGTATACACAGAGGATGAGGCATCGGAGAGTTTGTCTCTCCAGTAAGAGCTGCTCAGACAACAGGCACACACGGGTGCCTGGGTTCACAGCAGCACCCTGGGAGATGCATTTGGGGTGGGCAGAGAGCCAGCCCCACTCCACTTTGGAGGATGCTGATCTTCTCAGCCCAGCAAGCCCTGCTATACTCCAAACTCTCTTCACTAATAAATCTCAGCCACAGCAGCCCACAGTAATTTCCATGCATATCAATACTCCAGAACACCATCCACAGGACAATTACAAAATTGCCTGTACTGAGGTTGATGACATCTTCTGGTCGGTTGCCAGACTAAAAGCTTCAGATCAGAAGAAAGCTCCAAATTCTAGTTCCCCGAGCCACTGAGTGTATGACTGATTGCAGAAGCACGCCTTTTACCTCCAGATGAGCAAAGGGTCTGGTTTGTTAAACTCCACATAACAGCTGGAGTGAAAGAATGAATGGCAACCTGGTGATGATCCCAAATATGGACCACTTGCTACAGGATAGTGGGGCTTTGCCTGGGGAGCCACCTGTGCACTCAGAGGAAGGAAATTTGTGCCTTGCTCTGATGCTGGACCCCACCATGGCTAGGGGCAAAGCACTTAACTTCTCTGCCACGAGAGTCTGTCAAGACTGGCTCAAAACACCCTGACACCAGCTGTAGAAATCTGGGAAAGGGGTTTTGCCAACACAACCAAGCACAGGACCTGCGGATCTAGGAAAAAAAAAGCATTGGGCAAAATCTGTGTTTCACTTCAAAAGGAAGTTGGAATTCAGAGCTGGTTTTGCCATTAATTTTTCAAATAACCAACGCAACCAACTCATTTTTCAATTCTCATGCTTCATTATTCAGTGGGGAGTACGTGGGGAATGAACTGGTTTGTAGATCATTCTCAGCAGCTTATTAATTTAGTATGGATGGCTAAATAGGATTTGTTTTCATCTTCGAAAAACGAATGAAATTTCCCTCTTTTTATTATTTAAAAGTAAGAAATTAATGTGCTTAATTCTTAGCCAGTCTCAGGAATGCACCCTTGTGCTTAAACCCTACAGTTCAGCTCCCTGAAACAAAGTGTCCCGTGGAAGTGCACGCGGCTAAGCATGAATAATGAGATACCTTGGTCTTTCTAACTAAACCCAGAAATGCTGAACCAGAAGCCTCTTCGATACTAAATGATCAACACTCCTCCTTCCAACATCCAACCTCTTTACACAAGGACAGTATTTATCCTCTCATGGCAACCAACGACTCGTGTAGTTTTTCACTTGCTCCAAGTTTAGCCTAAAGTATTTTTCTTTCAAAGCTAAACACTACTTAAAAAGACAAATTTCACATATTTTTCACATACAATTCCTTTTGGATTGGAATCACAGGCCCCAGATGCCAAGTTGTAGAGTCTGCTTTATTAGCAGCAGCTGGCTGCTTGGCAAGTTTCTGAGGTGGCTGGGCTTGTGGTTTTGGAGTGGCCTCTGAGCCTAGGATGCAGCTGGACAGCTATGCTAATGGACCAGCCAATTTGTTTGTAGTCACCTCTGGCTATCCCAAATTTGTACTCTTTTATCCACTCAAAAGTCTTGGAAAGATTCCCCATTAACACTGATATGCTGATTTTTCCTATCATAGTGCATATTTTACATTAAAAAATGAGTAGGACACACATTCCTGCATTAAAACATGTGTTATTTAAGCAATTATGAACACACACTACCCATTTCCCTCTGAACAGAGTGTTTTCCAGCTGCTAGATTCATCTCGCTTAGTGCCCAATTGCTACCCAATTCCCTCAGCTCCCAATTGAGAAAATAAAGTAAATACAAATAAATTGTGCAAATACCAGTTTACAGCTCACATGAGCAAAACACTGTTCTCTCTACACCCTACTGTACAAAGAAGTAATATTTGAGACCTGGAGGGTATTTACTGGTCAATTATAGAAATGATGAGGGGATGCCACCAACTTTCAGCCTGTTGATGGAATTTTGGAGCTGACTGAACAGTAAATCCCATATTAAGCAAAAAGCAATCATCACAGTAGAAGAGAAAACAGACAGGTAGGGAAAATATAATATAAAGAATTAGATAAAAGTCACAGCAACTCTTCTGCCTTTCGTTTGCTTCTGCAGTGAGAAACAGCACCAGAAGGTAAGATGTATTTCTCAACCACAGACAGGTGGAACGTAAAGTGAATAAAAGATGAACATTGAAATGGGCAACACAGAAATCTCATGTATTTTAGAAAGGCTGCAGTCAAGGGAGCTCGAGTTATAATTTTCTTACTGAGTCTATAGGGCATTCACTGGTCTTGCAGAATCCAGCCATAACTATTGACTATCTCCCATCCACCCAACGAAGGCCTGGAAGACAGAGCTCCTTTTGGGTGCTTCCCCACATAGTCAGGTCTTTCCCTAGACATCGAATAGAAAATAAACAACTGTAAAAGTGCACATATTTTCTAACCCCTCTGCACAGTACCAAAGCTTCCTAGACTGTTTCTGTAGAAGCAACTACCCAACACTTGGCAACATATTCTATTTGCAACATAACGGCATGGGAAAAAAACAGTAAACTCAGAAGATGAAGACAGACAATAAGGTTCAAAGTCTGTGCCACCACAGTTCTTTCAGTCAAGAAAACCAGAACGCACCTCAAGAGGGTTTTGATTTCTCTGAATCCCTTCCAAGGCCTTTAGAAGTTATTTGCTGGATAAAAGAAGCCCGGTGAGTCAGGGCTGCCGGGTTGCACTCCCTGTACTGCAAAATCACTCTGCTACCCCAAGCAAGTAATTTAGATTCCTTACATCTCAGTTTACTAATCTGTAATGATTCTTCCTTTCCTTTTTAAGGCATATATAATGCTCTGTGATTACTGGATGAAAGACACTACTAAGAATTGCAATATTACTTAAAGATGGAAAAATATTATTAAAGTCTAACTTAATAACTAGAGCTATACCTAATTCTTTTGCAGATAAAAATAATTTCTGCATACAATGATTTTGCCATTCTGTATCTAAATTGAATGAATGTAATGATTTTAAAAAATAAAATACCCATCCAGTTAGTTTTCCTATTAATAATATCTTTAATTTAAAAACAAACTTAGAAATACGCATTCATAGGGCTATTGTGATCTTGCATACTTAAACTTATTCAATTACAAATCATATATTTAGTACATAGGAAGAAGATGCAGTTGGGTTTTCTCCACCCTTTATTTTTTTCACACAGGGAAAAAAAAAAAGTCACTTTGGGGGAAATGGCAATTATGAGGAAAAAACCCAAGCTGGTCCTCCAACAGGCAGAGTAGTCATCCAACAGTCAGATTAAATTTGGGATTTGCTGGGTCAGTAAGATACTTTGAGATCTTTGTTTCACAGACAAAGCTGTTGAAATTAGTAGGCAAAATACTCCTTACAATTCCCTTGAACCCAGCACAAAGCACCAGAGCTCCACAGAGCACAAACTCAGGCACAATTTGGCTCAATTTTCTGTGTTCCAAAATACTTCTCTTTGAAATCATGACTGCTCAGATGTTAGCATTTTATAAACACAAGTAGACAATACATAGGAATCAAGGCATCCACAGGAAGAGGAAGAAGTCTTTTATTGGACTGTATCTGCAAACTTTTTATACAGTTTTCTGCATTAAGAATGACTAACCAAGCAAACAAAAAAGCAACAGCAATTCACACTTTAGTTATCTTCAAGAGCATTGAGAGTACACAATCATTAGCCAGGGTGACACACATTAGCAATTTCCCACCATTACCAATGGGAAATTTCAAAAGCAAATCGGTCAGGTGTAAAACAGCTTGTTTTGAAGTGTGGTGAAGTTTAAATACTGAAGTGGATAAGAATACATATCATTAAGAGAGACTGACAATCTTCTTGCCAGAGGATGAAGCAGCCCCAGCAAAAACCAGTCCAAGACAAGGGAAGAGCACAGAGATGAAGAGTATCATTTGCAGATGAAGAACACCACAGCCATCACTGCCTCCCTGGGTTATGGTCACTAAACAGATTTAAGCTGCCAACACTCCAGCTCTTCAGCCTCTCCTCCCTACATTTTGCTATATCAAAGACAGAACTCCTCATCCCTCATAAGCTATCTTCTATTTATCCAAAGCCCACTTGTAGCTCTGGACTGAAATATGATAACTTCCCTGAATTTAGGGTGTCTCACATCCAGACAGGAGGGTAAAATTTAGTCCTTAGCACTAAAAAGCCAAAGACTAGCAATAAAAGCTATGTCACCAAATAAATATTTTCCAGAGTAGAAAACCTTCACAGCCCTGTCTCCTCCCATTCATTACATGGTAGGAGGCTCCCATGACAGAGCATTCCTGAGGCACTATTTATTTCCCAGCAAGGGAGAAGAAGAATTCTTTCTATAGATAAAGTATTTTAACACTTTGGCAAACTCGTAAACAATAGCCTATATTCTTTGACATAAATTAGTGTTATTGCTTCATTATCTAATCCATTCATATTTTATTGATGTACTGAGACTAAATGTGAGCAGAATTTAGATCTTAAAAATACTAAATCTGGGCAATCCGGACAACTAAACATTGCAAGTCACCTAATAAGAATATTTTAGAGCACAAATCAAAGTATGACAGAAATTACTGCTTGTGATACAACAACTTTACGCTGAAAAAAATGGAGGGAAAAATAATAAATTGGAGCAGAAATGATTGTTTATGTTTACATTTTCACATAGATAATTTTGGGGCTACAATAATGACTTGTCAGTACATTTGATGGTTAAGAATAAAAATGCAGATCAAAAAGTATTTCCAAATACTTGCAGGAACAAACACATTTTTGGTTCTGAGAAACTAAATTTACTCTCTGGGTATTTGTTTACATGTGGCAGACTAAAAACCACTCAGAAATGAGATGCAGGAGACACGAGCGTCATTGCATTGCGTTTCTGCACACAGTGCACACGTGCCACAGCATCAACACTGGTGCAAGAGCCTCACTATAATAAAAGGCCACCACATAAAACTGAATTTAGAGAACAGAACAAAAGCAAAACATCAGTATCATCTCTTTGCCCTCCACTTAATCAGCAGCAGATGTGTTTTCATTTTGCAGAAAGGAAGCCCCAACCGAAAGGTTTTTTGAAATCCAACCCAAGTTTGCTCAGTTTGTCTTTCTTATGAAAGAATTAAGCAGGAAATCTGCCACTACTGCCACAAATATTGGTGGGATGTTGTGGTGAGGGATAGCAGAGCTCCCCAGGAATGTCCCTCATTATCTCCCCATGTTACCACAACAATCTTCAGTAGATATGTATGAGGAAGCTCTGCCTCCTCCACCCAGTGCTATATAAAGATGACTTGTCCCTCCTGTCCTACAACCAAAGGAATCCACAGAATGCAGAATTTGGGCAAGGTTTTTCCCAAAGACAACAACCTGACATCATCAGGACAGAACTGAGACATTTCACAATAGTCAGAGATCATGTTTTGAGATCCCTTGAGCTACAGTAACACTCTGGTCCCAGACTTGAGGCCAGAGGATGCCCACAGGAAATAAAAGCCCTCACAAACCTCACCACATTTCTGCTTCCACTGAAAACTCCTCCAGCAAGTTATCATAGCAAACAGCTTTTAACAAATTGCCCACACAAGTCATAACAGTTCCTACCTAATTCCTTGCTTAGGAAGAAGAGACAATGAACCCCGTGAGACCAATGTACGTAATGTCATTTAAAGGACAGTTAGAAAGTGTTCCAACAGTAGGATGATATGGTGGAGATAAGAATCTAATAGTAGTGGCTAGGATTAAGGTGTCAGCTTATGGACAAAGTTGGCCTAAGCGGGCACCTTCAAGCTTCTGATAGTCCTGAAGACTGTACCAAAACTAGGCTAAGAGAGGCAGGGAAGCTGGGATGGCCACGTGTAGGGCTTACCACAAGCAGCTGGGGCTGAAACTCCACCTTAAGAACTGCTCTGTCCCCTTCTAGGTACACCTCTACATTCTTCAAACCAGTTGGCTGTGTAAGACAGTGAACTTGATAAATGAGGTCACCATTATACATGAGCCAGGAAACTGTTTGGGCTCATGGAAAGACTAAAATGAAGCAATGGGAGTCTGCAAGCTTAAACTTCATAAGGAGGTGAATTTCAGACCTTCTTCAGGTCTAAGCATCCCAGGAGCTCACAAAATGTTATGTACATGAGAAGGTGAGCATGATATGCCATGAAGCATTTTGAGATTTAAGCACTTACACTTTCAGGTAGTTTCACTAAGGGTTTTAAATCATATGCTAAGGAAGATGAATAAACACTCTCCACACTGTTACTGCAGACTCTGGTGCCATAGCAAATCTCCATTTTCTCTAGATTTCATGTGGCAGACTTGGGAAGTAGTATGGGAAATGCTGCTTAATTTTCTTTGATTTAACAAGCATCTGATAAAACTTACATTTAAGATTTCCTCCAAACATCAATCAAGTCCACTTGAGGCAAAACACACCAAATAAACTGATTAATTAATGCAAAAATACAGAACTTCTTTATTCTATATTTGGAATTTTCAGAATTACCCCCAATTTATGTACAGGACTTTCTATTTTTGTCCTTGAAATACAATTTTCTGTAAATTACATTGGTTTTGAGAAAGAATTTACTTAAGCATGCAGTGAGTGAGTACAAAACCTCTACATTTCTGTCTTTTTGGATCTATGAAATATTTCTATATTTTTGTTTCTGTTCATCCTCTCACAGGGAAATCATATTTACTTTAAGCTGAAGTCTGAGCACTAAATTCTGAAGATACACCCTATATTCACATCAAATGCAGACTGAGGCAAAGGTGCTAACTGATCAGCCCACCCACAGGGGTATTTGACCACCTGTCTAAGATGCCACAGCAGTTACCACCCAGCACACACTCTGTGGTCATGCCTGGAGATCCTGGGACCACAGGACTACTGAATGATGGTAGTCTCCTCCCAAATTTTGTGCTAGTTAAAGTCACTGGAAGATGACAACTATTTCTTCGCAGCTGGCGAGATTCTGACATCTGTTTTCGCTAGAAGGCAAATAAAATCCATGAACTCTTTTTTGAAAAGAAAAAATAACTTTAGAATGTTCTTTTTGCCTCCAAGTCAGTGAACCTAAATATGTATAAACCTGACCTAATGGTTAGATATATGAAAGGCTCATCGTTTCTTACACTGCAATCCAGTGTTATTCAGCAAGTTCTGTTGCAGATAATTCTTACTTGTTTCTTCAATGTTTCCAGCACCTCTGGTTTTAAGCACTTCTCAGAGCAGGGGAGGGGGAAATTGAAAAGGTCTTCATTTAAGTTCTCAGTCTCTTACCATTTCTTCAACAACAGATTGTGCTACTGCACTTGCCTGAAGTTTCAAGTGTCATTTGACTCATGCACTTAGAAATGTTGACTCAAAATATTCACACAAAACTAACTTTTGATTTGGTAAAAGTACCCTACTCGCTTTTTTTTTTTTCTGAAATGCTTAGAGTGTCTCATAATGAGTGTAAAAACTAAATTTCCTTATAACAACTTTATCTTCTCAATTCTCTAAAATCATCATTAGTTTCTGCTGAATGTTGTGGCGTGGTGAGCCAAGTATCTTGCTAACATGCACAGACTGAGCTGAAGATGCATTCCCTAAACCATTTTAGGCCCGGTGTCGTGTGTTTTTTCCATCCTGAGCATAACAATAGGAAGAACCTGAACTTCTGGGCTTTGCAATGTGGGGACTCAGCTGCTTCCTTATGCATCTGCGTAAAACGCAACAGACTACCAATTGGGATGAGGTATTCCTGTTGCAAGCAAAAGGAATTCAGAGCAACAGGGTACATATGTTAAATTCCTGAACCAAACCAGAAAGGTAAATAAATAAATAAAGAGGTTCTAACATATCCATCTCTAATGTGTTTTTCATCCAAATGATACATCTCTTGATTAAAAAAAAGTTTCAATTTCCTTCTGCACTGTAACATTGCCTCCAATATCTTCTGTTAGCTTCCTGACTTTTATGACCTTTTAATATTCTTCATTCATGCATGATTTATTTTTTAAGTCAGAATTTTTTTTCTCTCAAAAGAATCTGTATTTGAAGTAATTTCAAGTGTTAAATCAGGATAAGCAAAGGAAGAAAGAAAATCTCCTTAATACATTTTCTTAATAATATTGTGCCAAGCTTTAGAATAGAAGCTTGAAGAATGATGGTGAGTAACAATACGGTTTGTGTTTCAAATCAAATATATATAAATATCTGAAAGTATTAATACCAGTTAATACCACTGTTATAGATTCACACGCACAAAATGTTGTAGGGAAAAAAAATACTTCAAGACTAAAATGAAAAATAATTTATATTAAGATAAAAACCAACCCAAGATGGAGAAGAATGACAACTACCACACTTCTAACAAAACAATAATCAGTTTGTAATAGTAATCCACTGTGTCAGAGCAGAAATTGGTTAGGAATACCAGGCAATAAGGCTGTCTGTGAGCACAATGGCAGCAAATGGAAGACTAAGTAAAACATTTGTCCACTGCTCTGAAAGGCCATGGCAACCAGAGGACATGCTCCTGATGACTGGAAAAAAGGCAAACATCACACCTACCTTAGGATCTGGGGGTTAGCAGGCTGGCCACAGCCTGGCAAAACTAAAGAGAAAAACGTCATAGGCACTGGCCTCATCGGTGTCTGGGTACATGAGGGACAAAGTTGCTGAATACAACGAGCACAGGTGAGCAACGGCAAATAAGACTTGACCAACTTGCTCGCCTTTTGTGTTGAGACAACCAGCTCTACAGACCAGCAAAGAGCAGGGGATGTTGCTCACCTTGACCTTAGCAAAGCTTACAACGTGGCACTGTCACCAACAGACTGGACACAAAGGTAACACCAAGGTGGGGGGAGCAGTGGACGGGCTAGAGAAAAGGGCTGGCTGAAAATACTGACATCAGCACATCCAGTGCTATCCAAAAGAACTGCTCACCACAAAACTCCTTCACCTCACGCAATATGTATGCTAAAAACCCTCCAAGTTTACTTCAGAACAACTACTAAGTGATTTGTGCAGGTACATCCTATAATTGAATTCAACTGCACAACAAAGGATTTATTAAAACAGAGACATCTCAACTTCATTCCTTTGCTAAGTCATTATTAAGCAACAATGTTTCACACAGATTTAAACAGCAGCAGTATTTACATTAATGCAATATCCTTGGATTACAGGAATTAGAAATACTGAAAATCCTACTCCTCAGCTTTTTTGAAGATCTAGAGCGTAGTCTAAGGAAACACTTTTTAGTTTTAAAGAAAGTCTGATTCTCAATCATTTGAAATTAAATAAACTGACAGGTCTTTAAAAATCTCTGAGACTAAAAGCTGAAAAATTAGTGACACTGCTAGTTGCCATCAGATAATCAAAGCCCAGTTTTTGTAAGATTTTAAATTAAATGTACCTATAATTATAGCAAATTCATTTTTTATCATCTTCTTCTAGCAGTGAAGATCATCTGACTGCACCAATCATATCGAGGCATAGGTCCCAATGGGCAGTGTATTTGCCCCAGGTACTCAGAGGATCTGGGCTCGATTTCAGACATAGTGTCACACACAATAGGTCTGAAGGTTGTGATCTTGTGGAAAGCAGAATATATCCAATATCCAACATGACCATGTGGTAACTACTCATACAGGATCCAAATCCAGGCTCCAAAGGCTCATGAAGAATTCCAGTATTTCCTAACTTCTGACTCCTTTACTACGTAACCATAACTCTCTCAAAGAGAATTAACAGCATCTGATAACACAAGCTGAGAGTTACTTTCTGTAAGAAACACCCCACTTGGGAAAGCAAAAAGCCCACCTAAAAGAGAGATTTATATTTGGGTGTTACCAATAACAGGTGGGAATATCTTGGGAAAAGGTATAAGAAAGGCAAGCAGAAAGTAAATATCCCCAGAAGAGTTTTCACTACATGACTTCCCAACCAGAGGCTGTACACAGACCTAACACATATTGAAGGGCCTATGTCTATTTGACCCATTAGACTTTAGTCCTCTAAGAACCTCTTTGTGGGAATCAGTTTTAGAACTAAACTTTATATTCAAGGAGAAAAAACAAACAAATAAGCAAACAAAAACCTCTGTATTTTAAACCTTCACCAAAAATAAATAAATAAATAAATAAATAGGTGTTTCTTGCCCCCATTCTTTTGTTACACAAAAGTTTTGCAGTGGTTCTTTTTTCACCTTCTTCCTACCACTCAGATCATTTTATGTGAAACTGTATCCTGTGTCCTATATGCACAATCCTCAAAAAAGTGACGAGGTGTCAGCCACACAGTCAGGGGGATTGCTATCACACCTTTTTGAAGTCAGTAGAAACACTGTTGACATGGTTATGCATTTGCCAAAATACATAGTTAGATTATTAAAAGTGATAGATGTTTTCAACACACTTTTAAAAACAAATGTCTGCATTAAAAATGTTCCTTCTTAGGCATTTTTTCCTAAAAACTAAAAAGGGAATCCCTAGAGTAAAATATATATTGATACTCAACTCTGCTGGTGATAAATATCTGTTATGCCTCATATGCCCAATATTTTGTTTGCAATGGGTTACCACTAAATTTCCTTTCTTGAACCTCATAGTTCTTAAAGGGCAAAAAGTCTTTCAATGACAGAAACAACCTGTT
The DNA here is from genome assembly GCA_013399695.1 of Formicarius rufipectus. NCBI lineage: Eukaryota > Metazoa > Chordata > Aves > Passeriformes > Formicariidae > Formicarius > Formicarius rufipectus. The sequence continues at coordinate 416,558 of VXAU01004440.1, read as the reverse complement.
ACCAGGTTGTTATATATCACTAAGGTCCATTTATCATTACATTCCCTTATCCTACCACGTCCAACAGATGAAAAGCTGCTTCAGAGGAGGAAGTACATGCAGCAGCATGCTACCTCTGGGAGGGACCATGCCGTACCTTTCTGCTGCCAAACAGAGCCCACATTCCCCTGCCCCCATTTCAGGCTCTCCACACAAGACCTCACTCCACTTCCGACACATCCGAAAGAGTCTCTGTAGTCAGCAGACCTTTGATGGTCCACTGGTCTGGCAAGGATGACACAAAAGTTTCTTTGCAGGCTGTATACTGAGGGCTTTTGAGTCACAAGTGGCCTCCTGACATCCTCTACCCTTTCCTTCTCTTTCCTCTTCTAAACATTATCAGCTGCATAAAGATGCCTCAGAGCACCTGTAAATACAGGATTTGTTCAGGCTCTTATTGGCAAAATGGGAAAGTACAAGTGAGAATCAACATGCAGAATGATTCTTGCAACTCAGTACTACAGCTCTGAAAAATATAACAATGGCTATGCAGCCACATGCACACATTCATTGGATTTCTCAGTCTCCATATCTTACATTTATTCACCAAAGTAACAGCTTTTCTTGTCTCATTAATTCTTTTTACAGTCCTCCGTAACTCTTCTGCAGGAAGCTATGAATAGGTTAACACAAGCCAGGAAAACAAGACTTTGAAATATTCCTCCCCCTGCTCCCCTCACCAAAAATAAATAAGAAGGATGACACACAGTGTAGCCTGGTTTTCCTTGAAGCACTCCCCTCCAGAAGTGATAACTGCCAGGTTTCTGCAGAGACAGTCTGCAAGGCTAAAATTAGCGAGCAACACCTTCCCTTGCACCTCATCACATGATAGGAAACAAACATAAATAGGGAAATACAATATGTTCCTAAAGGTGGAGTCTGAATACTTTTATCTCCATAACACTTTAGCAGGAAAGGACACTCATACAAGCAGCTCCTCATGATCTGTTACGAGCACTCTCATTTGCTTTTTCACGTAGTTTAAAAGATGACCACCTCCAAATGCGCTCCTTGGGAACCAGTTCTGGCCTGAATCCAACTACTTCATGTCGATGCTACAGACAAATTGTTTTATTAGGCACCACTATGTTATCAGATGCCTATTTATTCTAGCACCCTCCTGCACAAACCTTTCAGTGGTTTCATCTCACTAATAACTGTTGTATATTTGACCCAGGAGTAACACAGACTCCTTCACAGGCCACATCCCTCCCTCCTGCACTACTGAGGTGCAGCTCGTTGCAGGCTGGATGGCAGCACTTGAAAGATAAAGCACCAGGCATATGTTTGTTTTTTTTTATTTTTCCTTTTTTTCCCCCTCTAAACAGTGCCATGCATGCCTTTACAACCACACAAAGCAGCCACACCTCTTCTTTTTCAAAACTTTGTCGGATCCACACAGAATTGGGCATATTGAAGGCATAATTCAAACGTAACAGAGAGTGGAATTAAATCTGCTGAAGTTGCATCACAGTCTGCACGCAAAAAGAAAGTGTAGCCAAATTATCAACTCATTTAGGACCTCTATTTCTCCTGCATAAGGGCAGCAGAAATAGACCTTTGCACATATGGAAAACCCTGGACATATATCAGTGTTCCCTAACATTACTTGGCACACAACAAGAGGGCATGCAGCTAATGTGGTTCTACTTATACAGCGCCCTGACAAGCTGCTTCTAAAGCGTATCATCAGCTTGTTGGTTCAGTTCTCTCTCAGCTCATTTGACTACCTCATGTACTCCTCTTTCTGCAGGCTGAGGAAAAGGGAGAGGTTCTCCCTGAAGCAAGGCTCTGGCTTGACCACAAATTCCCAAGGCAGCACCTGGGGCGTGATGGAGCCACAGACAGTTCAGCAGACCTGAGACAAGAAGAGATTTATGGTTTGTTTTTGTTGGGTTTTTCTGTTGGTGGTGGTATTTTTTTTAATCCTCAGGGATCTGACTGCTTCTCTTTTAGTATTCCCAATTACAAACATTGCTATTTTGGTCCTAAAATATTCTGAGCTTTTTTCAAAATTAGCCACAGCATTTTACTTGAAGACACTCTAACAGAGGGCAGTTCCACAGGCTATAGTAGCCTACTTGCTAAAATAGTATTTATCAGTCACTTACTTTATTACAATAATATTTCTGACAGTTTAAACTTGAGTCCCAAATTAAAGACACCTTTAAAAAACAGACCTGTTGATTAGCAGTTCTCACCCAACACCCCAAGTTTGTGAACTGACCTGGATGTTTAATAAGAATCATTTATGCCAATAAGAGGGGATTGAAAACAAACTCAGAAGCCCCTCCCTTGCTACAACTGTTAAGAAGCAAACAATGCCATAACCATTTCTTTTAAGCACTTCATCAAACTACTAGCAACAAAAATAAGACCCAGCATAAGGCCCAGCTTCATTACAAATTGAACCCTATAGAAAAAAAAGGTTGAAAATTAAAGAAGAAATGCTTACAGACAATAGATGGGCTTCAGATTTCTTTTTTTTTTTCTTTTTTTTTTTTTTTTTTTTTTTTTTAATCAACAGTCCAGGCACCAGGGTTTTTTCCTCTGCCTTTAAAAATTATTAACAGGAGTACTAACAAAATTATGTCGTTCTTTACGGTTGTTTCATGACTTTGAATTTCAAGTCATCCCTGAAAAAATATTTCATTATTTATCAGAGATTTTTAAAATATATATACAATATTCAGGAATGAAATCAGGACAGGACAAATCACTTTCATCTTTGTAAGCAGTAGCTGATCTTCTTCAAACAAACACCCAAATTAGCTTACTTTTGCTGACTGTGATCCCAGACTATCATTCCTATTTACCCATGTTTAAAATTAGCTCAGCTTTTTTGAAAAACAAGAAAACAAACAAAAAGTCCACAATTTTTGAATTTCGCAACCACGGGCTTGAAAGTGCCTTCGCTACAGGGTGATATCCATTCTGAGGTGCACAGAAGATCACCTCCCTTTGCCATCCCACACACCCTAAGAGACAGACACCTCTCCCAAGGCTGTGGTCCAAGGGTTGGGTCACCTCCTGTCATCACCGAGGAGAGACAGCACTCACACACGAGGACCAACACAGTCACCCAGGGCAACCAAGGTAAGCAGGAGTGAGATGCCAGGCAGAAAAACACAGAAGTGGCACCACGGAGGGGATGCAGAGTGCTGGGCTCTCAGGGCAGCATCACTCGGCTGCAGCCCGCTGCCTTGCAGCAGCTCCTCGTCCCTTTTTCACATCCATCACTTTGCGCCGGAGTGGAAATTCTCAGAAATTAATGTGGGTAGTAGGGTTGGCACTTTGTATCAATTAATAAATTTTATAATAAATAATAGCAACTGTGTGACAAGGCTGCAAAGGGAGCACCAACGTGCCTCATAAATCAGTATCAACTTGCCATATTTTGAGTTTAAAACAATCAAGGATATGAAAGGAGAACCTTTCTTCAGGGAAGGTAAAATTGGCAGGATAGAAGGTCTCTTGACGTCTAGTACCAATATTAACACTTGCACACTAAGTGAGGTAGCAGGATAATTATCCTTTCTGAAGATCTGGTGGTATTGCCTAAGCTAGCAGGTTAATGTTCTCAATTTTCTAAGCTCCCTTATGGTGATCCACTGATGGTCAGTCTCCCTCTCTAAACTGACAGTTTATCCAAATAACTGACACTATTGCTGCTATCATTAAAATATTTTCCATTAAGCTGCCATTGTTTAACATCCATGATCTGTATAAATAAAAAGAAAACCTATTAAAACTCATTCCAAAGATCTCTGTTAGCCCAGGAAATATTTAACAGCAGCAGTAGCTATGCAACGAGAAGGTTAATCTAGTTAGTGTTTGTAACAATTGCACTCAGCTATTCTATCCAATGGCAAGACCATCTTTGCATTTAGCAAGGGAACAGATTTAGTGAGAAACTACACACAGCAAGAAATAAATGAGAGATGAAGGGAAAACTCGCATTACTGTGGCATCTGCTAGAGCTATTTTAGAACGGTGTCCCCCTGTGCTGCTCCACTGATGGGCTTGCGAGTACTGACTAAAATTAAAATCTGTTTCTCAGGCATTTGTAAATATGCCACAAAAACTTAGCAAGTCTCAAAGCTTTTTTATAGTCCCATCATTTTCTCCATCCATTTAGAAAATGTTTCAGTTATGCTTTGCAGTGGCCTTTGTGTCCTGGACCTGCTGTGAGAAAGACTCTGCGCTTCCCTTCTCCTCTGCCAAAGGTACATCTTGAGGCACATCCTCAGCCCTCTTGCACATAGAGATAGTTGCAGGAAGATAGTTCACCCTCAGGGCTACTCACTTCTCAAACAGGACTTCAGGATTAAACCCAAAATTTTTAGGAGGATACAGTAGGCTCTTTGTTCCCAACAGCTTTAAGGCATCCAATTTTTCTAAATGCATGTGAAAATTCTGGTTCATCTTCTGCTTTGCCTATGCACAGGAACCTCTTGCACAGGGCAAGACCAAATATTTATGCCTTAGCATTTTTTGTTGTTGATGTTTTTGTTTTGGTTTGTTGGTTTGGTTTTTTGGTTTTTTGGTTTGGTTTGGTTTTTTTGTTGTTGTGGGTTTTTCTGGGGTTTTTTTGTTTTGGTTTTTTTGTTTTTTAAGAAATGTCACATGAACATAGCCCACCTCTTTTCAAAGCAAGATATTCAACTCGCCAACATTTAATTACATTTTGGCTCCTATTAGGATGTGGCAGTCTGACCAGACAGCCAGCAAAACATAAATGCAGAAATGGCTTCAAGCAAGATGGCAAGCCCTCTGCTCCCTTTGGCAAATATGAGCTCCTCACATAGGCACTGAAATAATTGGGACAGTATGAAAACATACACAACTGTGAGAACAAAGGTTGTGTAAAGGCAGCCACAACTAAGTTGTGGAAAAATGCACATACCATCTCTCTTGCCCTGTGTTTTGTTTTTGTTTGTTTGGGGTTTTTGTTTTTGTTTGGTTTGGGGGTTTTTTTGTTTGGTTTTTGGGGGTTTTTTGGGAGTGACATGCTAAAGCAAGGTCTGTGTCACCCCCAGAGGCAAAGAGTGAAAAAAGAAGCAGTAGGAGCATAAGACAGAGAATTAAAATGGTGTGTCTAAAGTTTAAACTCATATGCTATCTCCAGTCTTCCTTATTACGTGACTGGGTTTGGAAAAAAAAAAGCAGTTTGGGATAAGCTTCACTTAGCAATATGAAGGAGAATTGCTGAATTGGTGATTTCTATTTCTGGAAAGATAAAGTTTATTCTGATCCCAAGTATACCGACACATTAACTCTTAATGCCATCTGTCTTCCCACAGTACTACCAAAAGTGCTTTTCTTCTTCCTCAACAGGATGACAGAGGGAAAACTCACTCTCACAGATATATGTTTCTATAAAACCAAACTGCTTAATTTTTGATGAAAAGAAAAATTGTATCAGTATCATCAAAACGGCCGTCAAATGAGGTAAAGAAAACTATTTGCCAGCTGAAGAAGGCAAGTGCCAAACTGGAGAACAGAGCATCTGCTGTGGAGGAGCCTGAAATTATCTCATGCATCTGAACACCACTGGGCATTGAAGTTACTCTAGCTATTTTGCCAGATACTCTGTGTTCAGGGTTTGACTTGACACCAGCAGGAAATAATCAAGGGTTTGCGAGGCTTGTCAGTATGGACCTTACACACTTTGAAGGGCACTACTTTTGATGCCATGAAAATCTGAACTATTTTGCTGTCACTGTCTTGTATTACAAAACACTGTAATGTTGGTAACCAAAGCACTCACAGGGAAGCAACTGCTTCTGCACCATCCATCCTGGTGTGCTTCGCTGGTTAAGCATTTCAATGGGGGCATTGGCAATTTCAGAAAGAAAGCAGAAAACAGAGAAATTATCACTCTGCAGCCTTACCTTCATCCAGCAGAAAAAGTAAGTGGCTTCCCTCAACAGAGGTACAGAAGAGTGCTGTTGCAGGAGCCTTTCCCTGGGGAAGCCAAGCTGAGAAAAGACTCGAGCTTGCTCCCAAACCTATGTGCAAAAGTTGGACTTCTCTGTCTCTGCAGGGGCAACTCTCAGTCCCAGACCCCTCATTCAAATCCTCTCAATCGAAGCCTTTCATGGGTGCATTCTTTGGTATTTCGTTAGATTATCATGCACTTCTGGTCCACTGAAAGGGAACATATCAACCACAGCTGATCCCCAGAAAGTCTTTTTTAAATACCCATCTCATGTCTGTCATCAGCAGATCACACAGGAAAATACGGAAAAGGGTTATAAAGCTGTTCTTCTTTTAGGACAACAAATAGTTACTGTTCTATTTTTCCACAAATAATATTTATAATTCTTCACTTATTGAAAAGCAACTGAAAAAAAAGTAAAACATCTTTCTCTGTCAATTCTCCATCTATGCCTGTGTTTTTCTTTCAAAGGGATCGAGGCAGAAAACGAACAATGAAAACACAAACTGCAGCAAGAACAAGAGCATACAGCAATTTCCTTTGATTCTGAGAACACTAGAGGCTAAAAGAAACTCAGCTGCCTGGGTATCTCAAGGACAGATTCCCACGTGAGACTCCAGCCTGGCTGTGTCACAGACACTGACAGATGGGTTTCCCCAGCCTTGAACAACCTAATGGAGCTTTTAGCCAATTTGCATAGTGGCTGTCGCTGGGTGAAATGGGTATGTGTCAAGGACATTATGCAGGCCAAGACAAAAGTGTAATAGCCTTGTATACAATATCACTTCTTGGTGCTTACTCTTTTTAACCCCCAGTGGGAAGGAAAAAAGAAAAGAAGATAAAAAGAAGCCTCACTGGAAGCCGGTTCTGAGGCAGCAGTTCCTGCTTTGGGGATTGAGAGGAAGCAGCAAGACAGTTTTCTTGCAAAACAGAAGAACAAAAACACTGGACAGACAATTACTAAAGTAATTGGAGTCTCCCAAAGCCTGCCTATATTAGTGATCTATTTTGATCCCAAACCATCACAGAGAAGCACACGAAGCCAATTCCTGAAACAAAAGTCAAAAATAACACTAAAGCCCCATGCAGGTACAAGAGCCCAGCTGCTCCTGCTCCATACAAGAGCTAAGCCTAAGGCAAGGTTTTCTCAAGCCTGAGTCCAGATTTTCTGTCATATCTCCTAGCTCCTCACATGCAGTTGCTTCTTAACAAGAAGAACAAAAAAAAAAAAAAATTCAAACTGGACAACAAAAATTTACAGCCTGATGTGAACTATAACGTCAAGCCCTGAGGGTGGCTGGATTATGTGCTGAGTTGCTGCAGCTTTCACGCACTCTGGAGAAAAGCACACGTACTTCATATTTGCCCAGCAATCACCACAACCTCCTGGCTAGATTCTGCTCTCAGTCACATTAGAATAACTCAGCTACCAGACAATAAGGTGTGATTGAAAAGTGGTGCTAAACTGCAACTTGTACAGGAAGAGCTCTTTCACACAATCACTTGAAATTTTGTTGCCTTGCTCTCTTCTCGAGACATGTTCCTTTCCGCTTGCCTATAATGCACACTAGAGGGTTTGCCAGTGCTTAAACTAATTTTTTAACATTTAATAGAGATCAGATTAAAAGTTAAGCATGCAAACAGAGGTTTCCTTTAAGAAAGCTTCAGTCCGGCAACCAAACTTGGCACACAGTAGTATAAAATATACCCCAGAAAGTGTCAAATAACACCTTTGACAACACAGGAAAACATGCCAAAAAGGCTCAGAATTTAACCCAGTTGAGCCATACTACCTCAACACTGAACAAATACACCTATATGTGACACTACTAGAAATTAAAGCTCTTTAGCAAAAAGTGTGAGCAAATTCATTATCTGTGTATGATCCTCCTGCTCATGGTGAGTGATAATCTATCTTGAGAACACTGAGAGAACCAAGGAGGTAGGTCCTGGGTTTGAGTGTAGCTACCTCAGTGCTATTTCTGATTCTGTCATTAGCTGGCTGGGTGATTTTGACTAACCTGTCACTAGAGACTTCCATTTCTTCTAAGCAAAATGAGAACACTAACTTTATTTTAGGCACTTTTGAGGCCTTTGGATAGAAAAGCTCTATAAATGAACGTTATTATTGTCAACAATACTGTTCTACCACTTCTATGGTTATACAAAATCAGACCCAAGAGTAGTGCACAAAAGAGCTATCTAACAGCTATCTACAAATCTAGGTCAAGATAGAGGTCACCACTTTATGTGTTAAAAAACTGCAGGATTTCCAGATGAGCATCTTCAGTTATCATAACATCTCAGGCCCAGTTCTGAAATCCATTTAATTAGAGAGGGTAGGTAGGGATAAAGCCTAGAGGGTGTTCTCACTTGAGTTATATGTATACCTCTGTTTGTTTAGCATTACAAAAAATGCTATGAGCTTAAGTGTAAATTATTTCACCCTCTGGCACTATTCAATTACATATGCTAATTTTAGATGGAGTAGATTGTACTTGAAATAACGGGATTGCATGTGAGCAACATCTTCTGTGGTGAAATGCTCTTGTTGCTCTCTCAAATCTTGCTTGCTGAGAACAACCTTTTCTCACAGTTGATTTTAATCTGCTGGACTTTTATTGTGAAGAGAGTATTCACTCCTGGTGTGACGAATAAGCATTTCAAGTTAAACTCCTCATTCAGTTCAATTACATAGAAGCATGTGTCTATCTACTCAGTAGCTAATGACAAGTGAGTTGTAAATACTCTTTCACATATCTCATTTTAAGACTTTCAATTATATTAGAAATATGTTATCTCCTGTGGGTGTAAATAATTTAATTTCTACAAATTAGCAAAAAACCTTGTGGTCACCTTAAAATAAATAAGCTCAATATTTTTTGTACACACATTAATCAATACAATACAGCATTTCAGCCCTTTGTCATTTCACCTTTTTTAGACACACACTGGATGACTGACATCAATAAGGCCAGTATAACAGAACCAGAAGAAGTAAGGCTAAGACTTAGTCACAGTAAGGCAAAGCCTAATAGTAGATATAAACTCTGTTTTGCACCTGAGTTGGTTGCTCTGCAGTAGCAAGCACAGAGCCAGCAGATCACTCACAGTGAGCAAAACTAATTTAAGGTTGCATTATGCCAGGTAGACAATTCCTTAGACAATTTAAAGAAAGTATAGGGTATAAAAAAATCAAGTATTTTAAAAATATGCAGCCTAACAACATAGAATGTCTAAAAATCTAGAGTCTATGTAGAAACCTACCTTTCTAATGGAAACAGTGTCAGTATTATAAGTGACATTTAAACAAGGGAGATTTTCTATTTCTCCTATACCTGTCCTCAAACTAGAATAAATTAAAGTCATATCAGGACAAAATTACTTAGGTTTTGAATTTGGTGGACTTTTCTTGGACTTGAGAGTGGGGGAATTGGATAGATTGGTTTGGGGTTTTTTTGGCAGGGCAGGGGGGTTTAGCTCAATTGCATTTACTTGATAAGACAGCTATCCATCAAATAATTTCAGAATACCAAGGAGATGGTAAAAGTGAAAAAAAAAATATTATTAACAGCACTTCTTTCATGAAAGAAAGTTTAAGAGTTTTATATACACAGCAGCAGGCTAAAATGCTGACCTCTAGATTTTGGATTCGCACCTCAACACAGCAAGGCAGATTCAAGATTTACAGCTTAGTGACAAGTCTGCCAATTCATCATCACTAAACCACCTTGAGTCCTCTTTGGAAGAGGCATGGGTCAAAAGAGGAAACCACCAACTGCTGAAGAAATCCCTTCTCAAATAAATTTATTCCACAATTAGTCAGCCTGGCACTAGCACACACACACCCCTCCCAGCCTCTCCACCAAAATCTGTGCTGCAGTGGGCGCACATCCTGTCTCTTCCATTTACATTCCAAAACCTAAGCATAAATTTTAAAAAGTCTTGCCAAACTTTAAGATGAGTTAACACAAAGAGTCAAGAAGAGAATAAAATACAACCATGAAGGTCCAGCCCTTCTGATGGTTGAGTTTTCTCTATGTACAAGAGCAGCTGTCCTGTCTATTTTCTTACAGTCTGCAGAGGCACAATGGTTGGACTCCTTAAGTCAAACCGTAAGTGAAAGAGAAAATTTACTTCTATCAATCTTTAAAAGAAACTACAAAATATATTAAACATCTTGTGGAAACATCCAAATAGATGATCTTCTGTGGAACTAATGCTGTTCTGGCAAAGAAAAACCAAGGAATTTAAGATGGTTCTACCAGGAAATATAAACCAACATCTATATACCTTCAGTATGTCTAGCTGCACTAAATTTTATCAAACATACTCACAGTTCAGCTTAAGAGTGACTTACTTTACCTTAGTTTAAATCTTTGTCCTAATTAATTTAAACTAGACTGTTATAAAACCGAGAGAATGTTGACTTAGGCTTATGCATACAGTCTTTTGCATCAGTTTAACTATATCAGTTTGAAATCACACAGCCTGACTAGCACAGTTCTGCTTAAGCCTAGCCCTTGCAGCATCAGACACCTAAACCCCATTCAAATGCAGAGACATTCTTGTGCTTAATTCCCTCAAATTCCTGAGGAAATCCTAGCCTAAACTGCGAGCAGGAAGCAATCATGCCCAAGCCCCTTAGAGATGAAGTGTGCAGCTCACACCTCTAACAGAGCTATTGCTCTTTTCTTACCATCCCTTGCTTTAACCAAATACTTCAGCCACATGCGTATTTAACAGAACACTTTAACCACATGCTTACTATTTTGCAGAGGAGCAATTTTGTTACTCAGGTGTTTATAGACATGTTGTGCTCAATTTCTTTGCTGGGACCTCTGAAGTTATTGTTTTGTTTGCCTCTGTATCACATTTAGCATCTCTGTTCCTCAAAATACCTCACCTAAAATCACTAAGACGGGCTAAGGATTGATGGGCTGGGGACAAGCCTGCCAAGTCATCTTCCCATCCAGTAGCCCCTGAGAAATACAACAGGCAAGGCTGGAGTGCTGCAGGGCTCATCTTTCCCTAACAAGCTCCCACCAGGAGATACCAGAGACAATACACAAACCCAGTGAACAACGTGACCAAAGAGGCGCTCCTATTTTCCCTCTCCATCACTGCAGTTACTCTAAGGCAGCTGCAAAGAAACCTCGAAACTGTCTGACGGTTGTTAGCCTAGAATTTTGCATACCTCGTGGCCGCTATTTCAGAAACAGTTTTCAGATGAGTAATTTGGTGAGATTCACTGTTTGCAAACTGCGTACTTGATCTAAAGAGCACTTACACTCATGTCTGCAGCCCCAGTTTTCAGGCCATGGATCTCTGTTTACCCTGCTTTTCAGACCACCCATCCTGCCTGCTTTCTCACAGGGTTTATTATTCACTCTCATAAAACTTCAGCTAATGGCTCTTCATATACATAGACTTTGCTGATGTTGTTAGAAGTAAAGGGGGAAAATATTAAATAGCCAAATCTAAACTAAAAAAGCTCATGTCCTGTCATTTACCATCTAGAAGAGCTGCAGGGAGCAGTGGGATACAAAAAAGACAAGTTCTCTAACTGGCAGGTCTCCACCAGCCTTTACAATTAACAAGCTAGCTCATTGTCTGGGTTGTTATCTAAATTACAGTCTAGGCATTTTCTGTTAACATATTTTCTGACTTTTTAAACACTATACCGTACAGTACCTAGTACAAAGGCGTCTTTCTCTAATTCCATTTAATTCTCTATTTTCCTGTTTTAAAAATTAACCACTGTAACCATAGCCTTAAGTACAGAAAGGGAAAAGGGGCAAAAGGAAAAGAGAATTACTTATAGCAAGGCGGGAAGAGAGGTGAAGTTTAGGTGTCAGGGTTTTCTCTGAGGCAGAGGCAATAGGCACTGACTACTTTTAAAATCCATTTTTGGTCCTATCACTTTTGTTTTACCAGCATTCATCAATAGCACGGCAACTGACAGAGGAAGTAAGCTCAGTCCCTTCTCATGGAGTTTCTGAACCATTGAGTATACCTTCACTTTTTCTTCTTTTTTTTGTGTTTTTACATCTAATTCCAGTAGGAAAAAAAATTACAATTAAAATCTAAAAAAGGGATCATATAGGAAGGGATACAAAATTTAAAAAAAAAAGTGCCGTGTTAATACATACATTCCATCACATCTATTTTAGATATGGCACATAAAGGATAAAATACACAGAACTTGGTAAATGCATAGTTGGCATTTCACTGAAACTCATAAAGAGGGATCTTTGGATCAGTCCTCCCAACAAGCAATCTTGCACATATAGGCAGGTGTGTTCTCAACATTTTTATTTTTTTTATTCCAGACACTAGAATTGTTTTTAAAATATGTCAGCCATGATCATACATATCCCATTATGCATCCTCTTCTTTTGGCCAAGAGAAAAAGGGAATAGGGAAAAATGGAACCTGGTTCACCAGGTGATTGTTCATTTTGCATTTGTGGAATCATTAATGTTTCATTGCAAGTTAAAAAAAAAAAAAAATAAATTAAAAAAAACACAAAACAACATTGTTTTCTTCCACTCCTGAAAACAGAAAAGCAGCAAGGCTTTTTTCACTGTGTGTCATCATTTGGAATATTACTTATGTGACTGAAAGCAATCTTAAAAAAAAAAGAATTTGCTGTAATTTTTCATGGCAGGGCGATAAGACAGCCCATCAATAAATCTATTTTTAAAAATCAGCAATAATTACAAGCCATTGAACAACTATAAATAAGAACCCCAATGATAGCTTCTATGTTTGATTTTCAGCATAGTTTTACTAGTGTCACTTGTCAAATCTGGATCACATTCTTTAACCTGGAGGGCAACAAAAGCTTTTCTCTTTTACACAGGAAAATTAAAGATATGATAAACTTCTCAACATTTACTTTGTCCTTTTACTGAATGTTGGACACACTAAACCATTACAGCATGGGTAAAGACACTGACTACTGAAAATATCCATTAGAAGATTTCTACCACCAAATTGGTGTTTGCCAAAGAAAGTCAGTGGTTTTACTTATAACACATTCTGCATGAAATCCTACAGAGTAATTCAGATGACTCGATACACCACTAAAAAACATGGATTTGGTTTCACTGAGTTCTTTACACTGTGTAAGGGACACGGTGCTGTGATGACTGTCTTTCTCCTAAAGGTGCAGACAACATTTAACATGATCATGGGCACTGGGACACTTTTCTCATCATCCTACATTGAGACATCGGTAATGTAAGATACAAAGTTAAGGCAAACCCTCTCACTACTCTACATATTCTGGGGGCTCTTAAGATTCTTGAGAATTTTTTCACCCTTACTTTCACCAAGCAGTATTTCTTGCTAAAGCACATGACCATCCTCTTGGTTATGAATCCCCACAGCCAGACATCAGAGGTGCCTCATATCAAACCCTGAGCATCAGCAGCAGGCTGACACCAGTGAGGTATAAATTGCAGCAACTTTTGGTCTGCTCCATCTGGCACCTGGAACAAAACCAGTCCTCTGAAGGAAAGTTGTCACGGTGTCAGGCTAATTCTGACCCATCCTTTCAGTTCAACACCAGTGAAAGCACTGAGCTGCTTTGGGATCAATAACTTAAGAAGTTGTTTGCTCTGATTTGTAATCCAAACAAGTATGTGGTAGACAAAGAACTGGAGGATTGAGCCCAGACTCATTACTTCTGACTTTATACTTCCAGCAGTGTGCCTTAGACATGCATTTTACCCATTAGCCTAAAAAATATCCATATTTTGAAGGTTAAACATATATAAATTGTTAACAGAGCACAGCATAGATTTAACACAGAGTTTTGAACATGAAGCATTAATATTTATTCAAAGTGTAAGGCTTTTATGTGAAAAAAATAATACCTTTTCTTAGCTAAAACATTTTTAAAGGTTCATCTTCTCTGAGGGAAGCATCAGAATGCAGTGTGACAGATAAAAATCCACCACATACCATGTTCATATTCACATATAAAAAGATAATTTCAACATTTCAATTCAAAGACCAGCAATATAAAAAAAAATATCCCTCTCATATCCTTCGGATGCCAAATAATCATTTCATCCATGTCTCAGTACTGACTTACAAAGACATGACTTGCCTTTGCTCTGTAGTTTTTATATACAAACAAACTGAGGAGAACTCATTGTTACGGAAGTCAGTGGGATTGTCAGCTCCTTTACCCAAAAAGAAAGGGGAAAAAAAAAAAAAAAAGCCAGCTAGATGCAGCTGGCTCACAACTCTGGTTAAAAATATGAAATATGACAGAAAGAGCATGATGTTTTGGCTCTTCTGCAGCCATTATGACATGGAGCAATATGCTGCAAAGAGTTATTGCAGTAAAGTGCTGCAAGACCACCTCCTTGCTGAATAAAGGTCATGCAAGGACTCCATTGAATACTCTAAGCTGTATTGCTAAGTCCATGTCTTCTGAGTTAGAATTTGTATGCATCTTTCCACCATGAAATTTGGCTTCTTCACATACAGACAGAAATGCTGTGGTGGTGAGTAAGCTCTTCCAATTCCTAACACCACCCAAATACTAAGTTAGCTGTTTTCTTTTTACCATCAAAACCATAATAGCTGCTTGGCTCAAAATAGCCTGAAGAGCACTTCATGATCTCCTGCTACTCAGTGAAGAGACAGGTGTCATTCTCGTCTTGAGGAGGCCAGGGGATACTGCTGAGAGCTCCTCTCCAGGGATTATGCTGTCATCAGAAGCATCCCTACCCACCCGTGCCCACCAGTCAGTGATGATGGCCAGAGGTACAGAGAGTGGCCTGCATGACACCATGGTGTGACACCCATCACACCAGTCCCGAGAGCCTCCCAGTGCCTGCCCGGCTCACGTGCCGCTGCCCAGTACCCAGCATCCATCTCTAGGGTCTCAAGGAGGTTACTCTCTCCTCTGTTTTATTTCCATTATGCCATGTTGCAGCACGTTATATAAAAATATACTGTATTCATTATCTAGGTATGTAGATTTTTGGCTACATAATAGCCCATTTATATATATATATA
>VXAU01004440.1:343414-401493 GCA_013399695.1 Formicarius rufipectus | reverse complement strand
TATATATATATATATATATATATACACACACACACACAGGGTTGGGAACGCACACATCAGCAAAAGGCCTCTTCGTATGTCAAGCAGGGATTACACCAGTTGCACTAATAGCCGACATGGTAAAACAATTTTGCAATTTGTACTCTCTCCCAGATTTTGCATTTTCAAAAGAAGAAAGCAAAGAAGAGACAAGGATTTCTCCCTCTAGTATCCAGACCTTAAAAATTATGTGATTCTGCTGTCTTCATTACATTATTTTTCCGTAGAAACAGTAATACTCCAAAAAGATTAAATTAAATAATACTAAAAAAACAACCAAGTTGTTCTTTAATTTCATTTCAATACCATCTTGCTCTTCCAGCAGCATCTCAGATGTGCAGGAAATGGCTTAATGATGTGCCTTTTTTAAAGGGAAGTGCTGAGGTATCTCTGTTTCTCCCATCCCCCAAAGTTTGTACAGCCACAGCTCTGAGAATACAGAATATCTGCCAGCAAAAATGTCTTTAGCAGCGCCTTCTTTTATCACAGAAGCTGCAACAAAAACAGCACTTAAAGGACATAATCATCTCTGCTCACAGTACCTCCTGAACTGTAAACACAGTTTAAAAACTGCACGCCGTGGAGCTGAGGCGTGTTACCTAATCCTTTAGAAACTCTATCCTACTACAAACACAGGGAGCAGCAATGCCAGCCAGCACCATGCGCTTCCACTGACCAACCCACTGCCTTTCACTCACACCATCCCTCAGCCCCTGCAGCCCCTCACAGGAACACTGACTCAGCTCTCACAGCCAAAACACCCGGGGCCTCACCTGAGAGCCAAGCCCTGCTCTGCCTGTCACCCTCCTAACACCCCCAGACCTGGAAACAGGTCTAACTATGCATTATATATGCTGCTGTCTAGAGTTATATTCCCAACTGCCAGCCCACACCCCTCCACTGGTGTAGCTGAAAAACAATAAAAGGAGGGGTTTTTTTAGTGCAGTATCTGGGCTGCTGAGCTTGCTCTCGCTGGTGGCCTGTTGGAAAATTACTTACCTGAGCAAGTATTGCAAGGCTCTTGCAACACTAATTTTGTTAGCAAAGCAGCCAAACAGCTCGGGTGACTTTGCAGCTGCTTTGCAGAGCAGCACTGCAAGAGTACAGGCTTTGACAGCCAGATCTATCATAACAAGGAGGAAACAGTCTTTTGCCACTGCTCCCCCCACCTCTTTTTTTTTTTTAATTTTCCTTTACTGTGAACAAGGTAATGTGAGCTAACTAGAAAGCCATTCTTTTGGATTTTTTGCTAACAGTGCTGAAGAGTTCTGACAACACCTGTGAGCACAAGCCTCACTCAAAGTGGCCTTGGGAGCAGCAAGAGGCACTTGGCAGCAATTTCAGAGCTTAAAGTGGTGGCTGGGGCAGGAGTAGCCCTTGACATATCCTCCTTCCAGTCACCAGTGTGCAGCCAGAGTCTCACTCACAGTACTGGTGCTACCATAAATTGCAACAGAATATGGATTCTCCACAATAAAAACAGACAGTGGCTGGCAGGTGAATAATTCTGGGCAAGATTAGATAACTGAAGAGTGCAGGTTTTACCCCCTGCCCCAAATCCTGCCAGATCAAACCATGCCTGAACAAAATCTCTGTCTCAGTGGTGTGAAAAGCTGATGGCTTTTCTGAAGGATCAGCAGAGGTGTTTTTTTCCCTGCCCATATACCTTCTATCCCACTTAGATTTGTCAGTAGGTTCACTGGGGATCATATCACATTTTCTAAAAGCAGTTACCCATTTCTACCTCTGTTAGTTTCAATCCCAACACTCTACATTGCATTTGAAGTGCTGAACCAGAGATCATTTAAGTCCTAACTTGCAATGATTTTTAAAATCTGCCCATAGAAGAATCCTCCCCTACAGATCAATTTACAAGACTGCAGTGGCACTAAGGTCACACAGGAACTACCTTCTGCCACACACTTGCCCTGTAGGACCTGAGTGAGCTCCCCCAGTGAAATCAGTTTTGTCACTGGGAACATATGGCACCCTGGACTGGGTGATCTGAGGCTCAAAAGCTACATTTCAAAAATCAAAAAGAAAACAGATGAACGTTCAACGGTTTGTCATCTACCTCTTCAATTTCTTACACAACACTAATTTGAAAACAAAACAAAACCAACAAAAAACCCAAACAAAACCAAACAAACAAAAACCAAAACCAAACGAACAAAAAACCAAACAAAATATTAAAAAGTTGTATCTTTAAGGGCAACCATACTGTAGATGCTCAGTGATGCTCATTTGGACTCAGATCAAATAGCACCAATCAGCTTCATCCAACTGCTCTCTTGCACCACAGATCATGTACTCAGCAAGCACAACTTCAATACAAAATCACTCTTCACAAAACTACTTCAACATTCTCTATAAAGTTCACAAGATCTCAGAGACAAAAATGTACACCTATATAGGTATGGAAACTAGAGCAGAAGATAATGTATTCCTGGGCTTGAAATAGTACATTCTAGGAGAATTCTTAGGTTGTTCCCAGATTAATTACTTGCTCCAGCACAGGACAATTTTTACAGGATTAGCATACATTGCTCTAGCAAAGAGATATGAAAATTTTCACTTCCTTCCAGCCAAACATAACTTCCAAACACCACTGAAAGCCACACACTAAGCTAGACCTCGGTGGCACGCACACGGAGATATAAGTCATGTTGCATTAGCCCACACAAAGTGAAATTGCAGACCACATCCAACACACAGATTGTGTCCTAGCAGGCCAGATGTTGTGTGCATGATTAACTACCAGCCTTCTCGGGGAATGTGACAAGCATACTTGTACATGTCCTCTACTCACACTGCCCCTGAAAATCTTTGTTGTTTTTTTTTACCTTGTGAAACAGAGTTATGCCACATTTCACACAGATTACAGGTGCAATTTGGTTCCCATTGACGCAATTTATGGGTAGACTGAGCCACAGCAAGGAAAGGCAGTACCAGGAGCAGCAGCTACCCTGCAAGTCGCCCCTCCAGAGCTTTGTTGGGAGCTGTGCATTGCTGTGCACTCAACACCCACTCATATGATCAGCCAAACCACATCATGGACTAAAGCAAGGATTAATCATAACAACAGGGAAAAGATACCTGCCCAAAGACACTGCTGCATTCACTACCTAGAGAGAGACACTGCAATTGTAAGAGATGGGGATGGGGATCCAAGGGAACAAAAGGGGAAAGAGTTTCCACCAAAAAAATTGTGCCAGGGATCTGGAGCATGAAGCACACGGGACAAGGAAGAATGAGTAAATGTCCACTGGCTTTCACACTTGAGGCATTCAGGATTAAGAATGCAAAAGATGCTAATCTGACATTCTAAATTTTTTGCTTTATTCATTTTGTGTAGGAAAAAAAAGTTCAGACAGTGCAACATCTAAAAATGAAGGACAGATTTCTTTAAAATGTTTCTATGACATGGATATGAACAAAGACCTCATGAGTCACACTTGCCTAAAACTAACAAAGGCCTTAGAGGAAACTAATTCACATTTTTCTAAGACAGTCTGAAGACATTTATTAGCATCAAGCAGCTGACACTACCATGAACACTGCAGTGCAAAGGTATCATGAATCTGTACCATTCATAAGTGTTGGTACTGTACAGCTGAGGACTTAATAGACAGAGCATCAGAGGGAAGAGATTTTTCTGTTTCCTAATTAGCTGTCAGGTGACACAGTGCTCCTTACTGTCTGTAGCAGTGTTTTGGGAAACGACACCTCAGCACGTGCGGTCACACATGAAGACCCATGCAAAGCTAAATGCACAGGATGAAGCTGCTTTAGGTTTCACCCAAACTACCTATTGTGCTCTTGTTAGCCAGATACCCTTCATTTCCTCCACATCTCACTCCTTGATGGTCTGTGCCCCCTACCACAAGTACAAAATAAGTGACTTTTGTACTCTTAATCTACACTGGACAATGCATTTGTTCAACTGCTTGTCCAGTAGTTCTCCACTGTAATTTTGCAGATGTTCCACCAAATTCGCTGAAGTTTTAAAGCCTGCCAACATCACAGAGAAATTTTGTTATCAGCACATATTTCAAATATTAGGCAGGATATCTACAAGATACACATTTAATTTTGCATGCTTGGGGGGGGAAAAAAAAAAAAAGAATTTTTCAACTGTGTTGCTACCTTTTCCCCTCCAGACATCAGGTAACACCCTTACCTTTTTTGGTTGCTTTACTTATTTCTAAACTATTGTTTGAAAATGACATTTGAACTCTTTAAAAAGCATTAAGCTTGTTCTGCTCACCTCTGCCAATTATTTGGACTAAATTTATCAAACTAGCTAGCTGTACAAGTCAATGAAAAATACGTCTCTATTAGAAGCTTTCTGCACTGCACAGTAAAGGAATATTCAAACTAGTTTCTCATGCAGGGAGACTAGAGCTCCAAACACTGCAACTCAGGCACTCATCACTAGTTGAGCAGCATCGTGAACCTTTTTAGCTCCTGAGCCCCTCACACTTCTGGATGAGTTTTGATTGTAGCTCAGAAAATGTTGGACAAAAAGTAATTAACTATAAGTGCATTCTTTACAGGCAGGCACCCATAAACCACAATATGAACATCAACTATGCTTCCCTAAGTGACAAGGAGTCCCTCAAGGCTCAATTACTTGCCACTTTTTGCTCCATTTCAGATGTTAGCAGTCCTACTCTTCTAAATGGGTAATAACTACAGATAACCGTTTACAAGCAGCAATTCAGAGTTTCAAACTCATTCCAACTACTCTTCTCAAAACTGGGACCCAGCTTTACTTATTTTTCCCAACTTCATAGATAATCATCTCAATGTGTTCCATTTTCCATGTAACTTACTTTCCTGAATCACTATTTTTCAAAACGTACACCCAGATGTTTACTGAAAACACCGAGACTAAAACAGGGATCCTGTCTGAAGCTGAAAGGGAAATATTGATACATCAGATAAATTAGTCTCTCCAGTGTAGATCCAAGAATAGTGATTAGCACTGGATGAGACCACGTTAAGTTCAGAATACCTGCTTATATTCAAGTACAACAGACAAAACAGGATGTGAATAAGCTCTCAGAACCCCATCTTTTCTGAATGCAACTTCTACCCCTTTTCTATAATTGAGCTTAGCATGCCAACATGCTAAGGAGTTACTGGAAGAAACCAGTAGCATAATGATTTATCAGGTATTATTTAGCTGTCTATTGCACATTCACGTGACCACATTTGTGTGACTTCCCTGCTCCTACACTCACTCTTTAGCTGCACACACCCATTCAAGATAGGAAAAAACACCCCAAATGAAACATGATCTGTCCCAGCACACTCAGAAACTGCCTAGCCAAACCAGAGTCTGATAACATCCTCTGGATGTTGACAAAACATCCAAATGTCTGACAGCCTGCAAAAAGGAAAACTCCAAAAACTTCCAGCAGAGGCATCTGAGTTGATCACAACAGCGAGACTGTCACTTCACAGCGCAGTGAGTGGGAGCGGAAGCTGCAAAGCTCTCAGCACTGCAGACCAGCAGAATTACCCAGAGTGATAAAATACAAAGTCAGATGTTTCAAAGTCTTCATCAACACCCTTTAAAAATGTTTCCTTTGTTATCTAGAATTCTTTTTAACTCTGTCCTTTTACCCTGAACAGCATGGCACTTTGCATTCTATTTTATTCATTAATTAATGATGGTTTGACTCTCATCATTTCTGTTAAATAGTTCTATACATTAAATAGATGTTTCCATGGACTTAAAGAAGTGGGTATGTACTGCAGAGAGTAATTTGAAGAAAGTAAAAATTTTGCCTGTGTTAACAATGAAGTATGTACCCCCCTTGCCTTCCGTTCCTTTAGGATTCATTCTGGAACGAAAATCTTACTCTTCGAACTTTAACTGCTTTTTTTTAAAAAATCCCTTTTGTACCATCTGCATCTCTCCTTCCCAAGGTTATGCAGCTTGTGTCAAAGCATACATATAAAAATCAGTCCTTTTAATCAGTTATTATCCTGAAACCTAGTCAAATGCCAGAACCAAGAAAACATGAAAGAATCTATTTTTAATCATATGTTCAGCTCAGATTTTTGTTTTGGTTTTTAAACGAAGTTCTCCATTTGAAAACTAAAACCAACCAAACAACAACAAACCCCAAAAAAACAACCAAACAAAAAACTCCACAATATAAAACAGTGAAACAATAAAGAGGTTAGATACAGTGCCTGGTGGTTTTTTTGGCGTGGTTATTTTTTTCCTACAGTACTCTAGTCAGAGAGGGAGACAGAGAAGTAAAACAGAATAATGCATTCATCTTTTCTCAGAGCCACATGAAGATGTGCTTGAATGGGGTTAAGAGAAAAAGAGGAATAAAAGCTATGTCTGTTTTACAGCACAAATTTTCAAATGCATACTCCTTTAAAATGAAATGTCTAAACATAGTGTCTGTAGTAGTCAACAAAAAAAACACAGATCCAGCTAACAAGATTATTGTTACTGCTGTGGTCTCGGATGCTGAGCTTGTGCCGACTTGGAAAACAATGAAAATTAAAACTCGTAACCAGTAGCAGTCAAACTGCTCAAGAATGTTGATCTCCCTCTCTCTCTCCGAGTGCCATCAGCTCCTGACAGCCAGATTCAGACAGGCAAGGTAAAACATTTCAATCTGTGCATCCCTCTGGTCTGTCTGCAGTGCAACGTACAACTTCAAACAGCCCTCAGTAAACAATCTTCTCATCACTCCAGCCTGGGCTGAATTTTAATCAGGGTCCTTTAAATGCCATTGAACAAATCCATAGACTATGGATTGCTTCTTGTATGCCTCTGGCCAACCACTATTTGGAGGGTCATTTATTATTTTTAGAAAACCAAAACAATCCAAAGTTGTGGCACAAATTGCAGCATATCTTGAAGTGGGGTGCAGTTATTTCTGGGCATTTTGCATTGTATGTAAGTGAAGCTTTTAATTACTCCTTTACCACGACAGAGTGGATACATCCATCTGTTAGTCCCAAAGGAGGAGGAGCTAAATTTATCCCATGATAAAGCAGCAGTTACATTTTCAGGCCATTCACATGAAAAACTTGGATTCCAAAGTTCACATACTGTGCACTAAAGGCAAGCAAAAGGCAGAAAGATGGGAAGAGCTCTCAACTGTAATAGTAGCAATAACGAGTCTACAATTCAGAAGGGATGCTACATATGATCAAAACAGTAAGCCTGCTCATAAACCTTTTTTTTTNTTTTTTTTTTTGCAAATCTGTCCCAGGGAAGGTTAGGTTCTGTGTATCAATTATCAAACCAGAAGTATGTCCCCAGTAGAACTACAAGCTCAGCAAAAACTCATTAGAATGCGTGTGTGCAGGGGAGGAAATGTGGTCATTATTTGACTGCTCTGTTCTGCAAAGGACTATATTAGGGAGGTATAAGCCAGCACAGTGCTGACTGCTACAGTTCTTTCTTTCTCCCATAGATAAGTCAATTAATCAAACTTTGCTTACTACCTGTCAAAAGCCTGTCTCTGTGCTCTTGTTGAAATACAGAAAAAATGCAGGGGCGCTTCCTCTGCCTGCAGGTTCTCTCTTGCTTAAGGAGTGGTTCCAGTCATTTTGGGGAAAGATTATTTTGTGCTGTTAAGCAGCTTTAGGACAATCTCCTCTTCTATGTCTTTTTTGCAAATAGAGCAGGTGGCAGACAGGAAGAGAAGACTTTCACCTGAAGAGAGGAGTGGGTCTTAGCACAGCATCTGAGTGCAGCCCTTAAAGCCACTGTAGTGTTTTTGACACCTCCTGCCAAGTGCTGCCCACAGGTTTGGGCCAAGGATCAAAGGTGGTCCACACCATGGCTTTTCTAATAAGCCATAGAATGACATTTTGAAACCATGTGAAGCCATGCTGGGCAGACATTGGTTGTGGGATTTCACCGTGTTGCTTCCCAGAAGAAAGTTCCCCCTGGGTTTTAAATTCTTTGCAGACAGAGGTCAAGGTCATGTCTTCAGAGCTCTTTCCCCGACTTCCACCTCTGATTCCGACATGACAGCCAAAGCAATGTGCTCCAGAAAACACAGCAAAAGAGCATGAATTAGAAAGCCTGTGTGTCCCAAGTCCTAATTCTCCTCTGCCACCAAGAGTGTAAGAGACAACAAATGTAACAAGAATTACCATTTCCCTTTCTGTAAGGGCTAATGCTGACAGGACATTGCACTCCAGCATCCAAAAATCCAGGGAACCGCATGCAAGTAAGACACCAATTTTATGAAAATAAACAATGCATACAATCTGTAGTATTCATTCCTTCTGCAACTTTGCCCAGGTTGATGGAGTTTGGAGGTGTGGGCATCATGCCTTGGCTTCATAATTGCCCTTTTGAGTTTGAATTTCAGACTGGATGGGCAGTGTCAGGGTTAGCAATCTATACAGTTCTGCTGGCTCAGATGAGGAGAACAAAGGCATGTCTTGAAAGAAATGCACGTCTGGGAGAAATACTTTCTTTGCCTCTTCATGTCAGACCATCGCAATACAATCAGAAGAGCAATGTGAGGTGAGATGCTGTTTCTCTGCTGACGTTAGAGTTGAAAGCATTCACTTCCATTATGGGAAACTTCAGAGTATATTCTTAATTGGAAACCCAAGAAGCATTCTTCAAGAAATATATTGTGTCCTTTTCAGGGAAGCAGGAAAAAAGGAGGAGCAATTTTCACCTACACCTTAAAAATCATGAGAAACTGGAATTTTACTCATTTGGAACTCAGCCAATGTACAAGTGATCCCTCTTGTTCTTGGAAACACTCTTAAAAAAGGATGTTTCCTAGGACTTTGGGGAAGAAAAATAGAGTACCACTAAGGCTCAAATCATCCAGATTTGAGGAAGGTGTGAAAAAGGCTACATATATAAATCCTAAAATATCTGTGTCAGGGAAAACAAATGCAGGTTAAAGACATTATTGCTAGTGCTCACCCAGGCAAAAAGGAGCCCAGGAATCTGGACAAACAGTCACCGTATCATGAGTTGAAAGTTCACCCAAGAAGATGGAATCACTTGCAACCAT
Organism: Formicarius rufipectus; assembly: GCA_013399695.1. Lineage (NCBI taxonomy): Eukaryota > Metazoa > Chordata > Aves > Passeriformes > Formicariidae > Formicarius > Formicarius rufipectus. The sequence goes on along the minus strand of VXAU01004440.1, from coordinate 392,425 downwards.
TTGTCCTATCCACTTCTGGGCTGTGATTGACTAGGCTCTTTAGTTCTTCTATAGCAGATATTTCTTTCACACTATTGCCTGATGAAGTGCTAAAAATGACCAGTTGTTGAATACAGCCAATTCCCAGAATACACTTATGTCGGATTAGTTTCTGAACTAGGTTCAGACTAAGCATTTTTAGGTCTATTTTTATTTGTATTGAAAGAGATGCTTCAGTGTTTTGAGCTGTTTGAGCAGCAGCTGTTGCCACAGACTACTTTGCAGCAGCATGAGCAGGAGTTGGATTCAATGTTATTATTGGGAAAGTACTTGAAATCTTTTTTCTCTTAAAACTGTCCTACATATGGATTTGTTTCTAATGCTTTCTAAGGGTGTATTATTTTCTGTGAGATAAAATAAAAATCTCCTTGGTAAAGTTCCTCCACCCAAGCATAGTGTGAGGCCACATACACAAGTTGAAGATTAAATTCTGACTGTGGCTGAAGCCAGTAAGACATATTTGATTCCAGTTAAAGTTGTATCCCTTCCTAAGTTTTGTTTGTCAGACTTACTGACTAAACTACTTTATTTGGCATTCATCTACTAAGGTATTAACTAAGGGAAAAAATTTTAATCAGAGGAACCAGCATATTCCATTATCATAACGTCCGACATCTGAAAAAGCTCCACACAATCAAGCAGGAAACTGTAGTGCTTCCACTCTCTAGATTTTAGGCAGCATCCTCCAATTCACAACAATCAATTTCATGAATTCTCCAATTCTAACAAAATACAAAATTTTGAAAATGAAAGACATTGCAACTTTTCTCTAAATACAAATACCTTTTTCTCTCTAATGAAGTCAAAGTAACTTTAGGGACATTTATGAAGGAGCATTCCACGTCAATCAAGGTATATACCAAATTCTTAAATGGGAGAAAAAGTCCACAGCTTTCTTGCAAGCCTCTCTCCAACTCTTCTGATGTTTTCTTCAAGTAACTGTCTTCTTTCACACATACTGTGCTCCTTCCCTTCCCTTACACACATGGCATTGGTGAGTACTCTGACTCGGGTTAAGTAGCTCAAAATGGCTAAAGATAAAATGTTTCAGGTCAAGTAGCCAATTTTAGTGGCTCAAGAGGCAGCAGGTTTTGACAGAATACGAAGCATCTTCTTTGGTTCTGCCTGCTTCACAAACTGGCTGATAAGTACCTGAAACATCCAAGCAAATACACTCATCAAATGAACTAATTTAACATAAGCAAGATGATTTGGGGAAACAAAAGATTGATAATAAAAAATCCCAATGTTAGCCCTTCTTCTGGAGTTGACAGCAGATTCATGTAGATACTACTCTTCCAGATTTTTCCATGAAAGAATTGTTTCTGTTGGCTTCTTGACATTTGGATTCTTGGAGTTATTTTTCTAAGCCATGTTTCTCCAGTTGCAAAACTTGATGAAGCCCATTTGTCATCCTGAGTACACAGCATATGCAAAGAGCCCATTTTACACTCTAGTATTGACTAAAATATTAATAGGAGGTGTTGACCAGAACCAATCCAAAATAGCAACGTGCACTCTTATCAGCAGTATAGTTTCCACCATTGAATAGTCTACTCTGCTTAATTAAGTTTTAGCTGTTGCAGCTCTGGAAGTCAAGAAAGGAAAAGAACTTTTCGAAGAGTTAACATCTCAAGTTCTACAGCACTCTTCAGGAGCCAGCATAGCCCTGCGACTTGTGCATGCAAAACTTTGCAGAACACCATCAATCAGTTCCAAAGTCCCGTTTCTTTAGCCCTTGAGTTGAAAATTAGAACATGGCATATAAGGAATTTTCACCTGAAGTTTAAAATGCCTGTATACATAGAAGTTTAATTTATTATTCTAATGACTTTCACAGCTTGAGATTCTCACTGGGAGACATGCCTGTATGCATTTAATAAGGCTGCAGAGATTGGGACTATTCCTGAAGGACTTTCCGAATCATTTCCAAAGCATCTTTTTATAGCTAGCAAAGTATAAATTATGTAAAAAGGCAATTAGATAGATACCATCAAATCTATTTGACTGTTAACCCCTCTTTGTTAGATTAATCTACAAACCTGAAAAGAATCCACTTTTAGTATTCCAAGACCATGCTCACATATTTAGATGTGAAGATGTAATCATTCAAATAACTGCAGCAGGGGGGGCAGAGGAGGGAGATGGGGAGAGGCAGGAAGTGTTCATGTTCTTCTCTTTTCCCTCGAGACCTAAACAGTACATTCATGACAAATACTCTGTCCTATTACTGAGATGGTGGTAGCTCACAAACATAATTAATGATCCCAGCACCAGATTTTTAGAAATCTAATACAGAACTGATACAGTCATGTAGGGGAAAGATGTTTATATCTGCTTTCCTTACTGATGAAATCTTAGCTCTCTGTGGTGAGAATTGAGAAGAAACATTCCCACAGTTCACATAAATCTTCCAGTAGCAGAGAATGAAGAGAGCCAGTGGCAGAAAACGGAGTTCCAATTAAGTCACAATTTTTTTTCCACAAGATCTTCCCATAGGTAACAAAAAATTAGGGTTGGTGCCACAGCTCTCGTCTCCCCTCCATAAAGGGCACTTCATTGCCTCCTTGGAGTTCACATACCATGGCAATGAATATTCAATAAGTTTCACAGGGAGGGTAAGGGCATGAATTTCTCTAGAGTTTCTAGTGGGGGTTAACTCTTAAGTCAAAAATTTCTCCTTTCCTCATAAGGAAGTTATAAACAACACACCATGTGTTTCGGCTGTTCGAGGCCAAAACACTCCCTAAAATCGCCTATCTCCAGTTTCAGTGCCCTTGAAGCCAGACAAGATCCTTCAGCCTCAAACATGAACTGCAGCTTGTCTCTAATCCAGACTCAGATCTAAACACACTCTTCTTCAACCATCTCTAATTATGGGTAACCTTGATTTGTTTTTTAGCTGGGTAAACAGACAAGCTGGCTCAAGCATTTCTCACACCGTGGCAGAGGAGTGGATAATACATACATCAAAAGTGCTCTCTTCCCCTTCACCGCATGACTTCTGTTTTACGAGGCATGCCCAGAAGTAGAGATCATGTTAAACCATTTGACAAGAACATTCACTATTTCCTCCCCCCTCTCAGAACCTGACTGTGAGATTCTAGTTACAAAGACATTTTGTCAGTTCACTGCTGTAAGTGGCCACTTTTCATACACGCCAGCTAAGCAGAAACAACCTGAGAGTTATGAATACTTATCAGATTGTGTGAAAGTCACAGGCATCACACTGCTGTCTGGCTCTCAATAGCAGGGGACTTCTGGGTGTCATTTGGGAATGAAAGGATGCTGTCATTACTCCAAGAGCAGAAAAAGAGCCAAATGAGACTCCTTGTGGAAGAAGCTCAATGATAGAACATTTTGATTAGAAAAAATGACACCAAGAAATTGTCTGCTGGCAGCCACACTTTTCCCATTACAACAAGATGATACAATAAGAGGAAATTTCTTTGCCAACTCTCATTCTACTTGGAGGTTTCTGAAACCTCAAGTTCCATGCGACAACAGCCTCTAGAGACTAAGAAAGAGGGGGAAGTACTTGCAGTAAATGCTTCTCTAGTGAAGGAAAAAAAAAAGAAAGTAAGCTTGCTTATTTATATATACGTGCACTTCTCTTTGTACAACTGACTTGGTTTCTTTATAGGGTGAACCCTTGCATTTCAAACAAACAAACAAATACTACCAAGAACACTGTTCAGCAAACCATGCTGCCTGGCCTGAAGCCTTCTTGATATTACTAATGGGCACTGCTCGTTTGTGGCCAGTAAAACAGATCCCCACAAGGAGCAGAAGATCCCCAGAGAGAGGGCATTTGTGAGCTGCTTGTACCCACCAGCACCAAAAACTGAAGCCAAGCCCATTTCAGAGTTCTCTGCTTGCACTGCCACATCTGCACCTTGGGGACTGTCCCACCACAGGGCAGTGGCTGGGAGACATTGGCTCAGCTGCCAGTCTCTCTGTCTCCAGGTCTTATCTCTCCCCTCCATTTCACAGATACTCCTCCTGTTCATATTAAAAGAAAAGGCACATTTGTTCACACACATCTGTACTTCGGGGGCGGTTTTAGCATGAAAACATAATTCACGCCCTTCCTCCACCAGATCCTTTTCCTCTCAGTCACTGACCAGACATTCCACCCTGGAATAAAGCTCTTTTCCAGACACCTCAAAAGGATGGAAGAATTCAAAAAGTTCTGATGTGTGTGCCATAGTAATTGCCTGACCCATGTAGTTAGAGTGCCAGTCCTTTTTGAATGAATTTATATTTAATTCTACAAAACAGAAGCAAGCTATGAGATAGAAGACATGTTGTTTTGGGTGTGGGAAACTCAGAAAACAGGGTCAGCATCCAACTTAAAAAGCACCTGGAAACTGCACTGCAATCATACTCTCTGCATGTGACTATCCCCAAAAAATGTGTTGGTGACTACACTGAGGACATGCTTCCTCTCTCTCAACTAAAAATTCACAGTGCACCTCAAAAATATTTACATAAAGAGTTTTGTTGAAAGTGGTAAGTACTTGAGCAGCAAATATGTCTGGAAAAAGAGGTATTCTGTAACTTCTTGCCCAGATTTACGGGCATCTCTCTCCAAGTGGTCAATCACAGTGAGAATTGGTTTAAATGCTCAGTGAGAGCCCCAGCAAGCCTTAAAACAGAACTGACCTTGGATTAAGTTGAGTCACAGTTTGTAGAAAGCTAATCAAGTACCTGCGAGTCCAAATAAAAATAAGCACATAACACTTTCAGCTAGATTGGGGAAGGGGGAGGAAATCAATACTAAATACACTGTGAAATTTATTTTGTGTTTTGAAATACGAACAGAACTTATCGATGGTTCAAACTCAGATAATAGCTTCAGTGAAAGGAAGGTTGCAGCTGCTACATTAACTGAAATATTTAACGTACAAAAACAGTAAGGTTTTCTCTACATTTTTCACTGAGCCACTTAAGTTCACCTTGTTTAAATATCAAAACTCCAGAAGTGAGCACAATGCAGATGTCAGATATTCAAGTAAAAGAAAGGTCTTGGATCTCCTGATGTAAAATGTGCAACCACCAAACGAAAAACAGAGGAAAAGGAAATGGAAAGGCAAGTCTTCTTTCTGCATTAAAAAGATACTTTTGTTATGAATAAGACCAAATCAAATATTGAAAATTCCTGTGACTTGAATTATATTATATTACTGCGGCTCCACAATAAAGTATGTTGTTGCACTGTATAAATTAACTTTCACTTTCTGAAGACAGTAAGTACCGAGTGTTTTGTCTACTTATATGGACCATGAACAATGTAGTCATTTCCAAGCATTCCCTTCACACATAAAAAACCTGCATATTGTTAATATATCCTGACTAGATTAAAAGTCTTGCAAATGATTTTGCCTGAAATGCCCTAATATGAGATCTCCTTTAGGGAAATATCTTCAGCACCAATTAGTTTAATTGACAAGGAAGCCAAGAGAATAGCAGCAAAGAGACAGAGACAGAGTAGACCAGGAAAGGCTGTTTCCCCATTTGCTCTCACATCCTGGAGTCTATTTGCTATTAGTACTTCCAGCCTTCCCCACCCTAACTTTTTATATCACTACAGCATCGTGGATCTGCTGAAAGTTTAAATCATGGGAGACCAGCAGAGTAAAACTTTATAGGTTATCAGCACCACAGCCATGCCTCATGCACCCTTTTTCTCTTTAAAGTCTCCACTTCATGATTTGCTGTCCCCAAATAGCTGGTATGCTTTTGAACAATTTTAGCACAAGAAGGTTGTTTTTCTTCATCCTCCAGGAAGGAAACAGAAGAGCAAATTTAACCTACTCAGTGCGATAACAACTGTGAAATCATCTGCTTTCTGTTCCTCACTCCCCCCACCATGCACTCCAGAAGTAACCGGAGCCTACTATCCCTTCAAATCAGTGACATTTTTAAGGCCCCTGTGCAAGGGGGAAGAGAAAAAAAAAAGTTGTTTCAACCTTGGGAATCATGTGGAATCCACATAATTTACTATTTCCTGTGATTCATCAAACTTCCTTCTTCCCAAGAGTAATTGGTCACCACTTATTTATACACCACAGAGAGGCTTAACTCCAAAGGTCAGTCCAAGATTAAAAAAAGCAGACCATTTGTTCAAGAAAAGGGGGTGGTTTAGGGTTGGTGGCTTGTTTTCTTTTGTTGTTGTTGTTGTTTTCTCTTTTTCTAGGGTGGGGGGTCGGTTTTGCTTTTAGTTTTGGGAGTTTTTTATTAAACATGTAAAGAATAACTTAAGTGTCTTAGGCAAACATTTAGCCTATCCAAAAAATACATGCGTTACCATTACTACGGTGCTATCCCACAACAGACTTAGGACACTGAATATTTAGTAAATAAAACTGCTTTCTTGCATAGTAAACTGGGTCTGAATTTCAGGAAGAAGAAGTAGGAAAACTGGGAGCCTGTAGCACAGTATCACACACTTACTTTGGCAACTCCTTTCCATGTTTTAAAAGAAAGGGATGCTACGCACATGGACCAGTCATGCCTTAACACCCATGCAAATGGGACAAGTGCTGGTGACCAGAATGATGCTGCAGAAAGTGTGTGTGGTTCTGTGTTTACAAAGCAAAACATTTGCTTCTCCTACAATAAAAATATTTCATTTTTTACTATAATAAGGAAAAAAAGCAAGTATGTAGAAGCCCAGAGAAGAAAAATAAAGTAGTCCTCAAGTCCTCCAAATTTCAAACAAAACTGTCATTCTACCATTAAACATTTCTAAACATATATACACTTTTAATACACAATCACTAAGAGATTGTGGAACTTAACACTTTCTCTAGCTAAAACTTCTGCCCAGTTTTAATTTCCTCTCTATACCGTACAGCACTACAGCCCTGCCTGCACAAAGGTGTGTAGCATGAAACCAGATGCTTTAATAGGTCAATACCACAAACTACAAACAACAGTTTGTGAGAACAATTAATATTATCCACATTAAATGTTTGGGTAATTAAATGCTGTGACATGGCACCTCCAATCAAAAGGAAAGCTTACAAATATAAGCTAAAATGCATATATGTAACAGCATCCATCAGCATATAACATATGACATAACTGACATGAAGATGGGGACAGTCTAATTCAGCCTGTTTAAAAACTAGATAATGCAGGCCAGCTTTTTTTTTTTTTTTTTAGCATAGAATTAACACAGATCACGTATATTTATTTATTATATCAGAAAAGTAAAAGAAACTAATAAAAGTTAAGCCAATTGTTATAGAATAACCATGTATTTTCTAACCCTCGTACAGATTCCAAAGAGCTCCTTTTCAGGGAGAAAGGAATTCCAAGCATCCTTGCAGGGCACTTTGCCTCAGGCATTAACTGAAATTCCCACCATGATCCAGACAGGGAAAGAGGAAAATACATAATTTACTTGTTAAAATTCATATATATATATACACATACATATTCAAACAACATGTAGCCAATTGCATTTTGGATGAGGAAAATAGATGGAATTAAATGCTCAGAATATTTAGACCCTTAATTATGATTTTAAATACGATTCTTTGTGACAAAACGGCATATGCAGAAATCCCTAGAGAACTGGGAAAGAAATTATATGTAATTGCTTTTATTCATGTGTTTAGGTCAGGTTGTATTTCATGTTTTTTACATTTTTTTTTTTTTTTAGGAAATATTTAATGTCTGATAAGACAGGAATCTGAGACAAAGCCTTATCTTCTTCAGCTAAAACACTTCAAGGTTTTTCCTTTAAGTATTGCTATGTACCTGCCTAACACCGGTCAGATGTATAGTCAGGATCATAACCATTTTTTCGAATTAGTTCAAAGTACTTCTTCTACTCCAAATTAATCATTTTAATTATGTTGTCAACAGCTGCATCAGGGCTTCAAATCAAATCTGTTTCTTAATGAGATCCTATATGCTTTTTACCCAATACTCTCTTAAACTACATGCTATGGTATTCCATTATAGGCAGGTTTTCATATGGACAAGCACTTAAAAAAAAAATTGAAAGAAAACTCCCTGAATTTTCATCAGCACATGGAAAAAAAAAAAAGTACATAAAATAACCTCCTGGAAGTGCTGTCTCAGGAAGACAGGAATTTTCATCCTTCATTCAAATTCTCATAAAAGTAACATGGGGAAAATCAGTTTCAATGGACGTATAGTAGAGAAGGAAAATAATATCCCTTCCCTTTTTCCTTTGTGATGAGCCGTGATCCTCCTGTTTCTGCATTTGCTTCAGTGGAACTGGCAGATTTTTAATGCCACGAAAATATGGCAAATGGGCAAGGTCAGGATTTTGCTCAGCTTTTTTTACTCCCATCTCCGGTGTTCCTTTAAACCTTACAAAAGAGCCTGTAGACAGGACTGTCAGGTAAAATTCTCAGAACAAAAGAATGCAAATTGCCACCTATTACCTCTCAGGCACATTTCAAATAACCAAAAGAAGTCTAGATAAATGATAAGATTCCAATCAATAGCTCATTTCTGCTATAACCAACCACACAATTTCAAAAGGAAATACACTGCAGTTAAGCCAGTAGTGATTACCGGACAAGGAAAATATAGTTACCTTTTAACCATGGCTTAGTAGCATTTACAGATTGAAAACATGTTATTAAATTCACAGACTGGCCACTCGCCATGTCTTCGCAGAATATTTCTCAAAAGCCAACATTTCCAACAATACAGCATCTCAAAGTATGCAGACCTCACATATTTTTTCCCTGCTTCAGCTTCCATAAATCCCATCCACCCCTCCACCAGACTGAATAACTACGCTTTTAAGAAAAGTATTAGGTTTTGTAAAGTCACCCACTTGAAGCTGCCACTGAAGCAAGGTGCTTACAAGCACTTTGTGTTGGCCTAACCCACACTCTTGAAAATACCACCCTTGGGCAACTAAATCTGTGGCCTCATTTTCAAAATTGCTGAAGATTCAGCAGTTTCTAATCATTGCACAGGAACTAGTGGGGTGTTAGCAGTTTGAAAAGCAGACCACTTATTCAAGTCTCTTAGGACCAGAGTTTGGCATGCCTGATTTTGCACAGCCATTATTCAACAAAACAGCCTTAAGCCAGACTTTTTGCCTAAAGTTTGGCTAAACAGTTTGCCCATTACTATGAGAGGCTGCAAATGCTACATTTGAAAATGGAGAGGAGGATGAGCAAGGTTTACAAAAACTGTACTGACAATTAAAAAGATGAATACTACTCCCCAGAACTGCTACTGCATGGCAAGTGCCAGGAAGCAAGAAAAAGAAAAGGAGTAGAACCATCATGAGTTATATATGTGAAACGAAAAATACGCACCCATCCCACAGGAAGTAATGAAATAGGGCTATAGCCCCATTGGTTGGGCTCTGTGCTGGATCATAAGAAAGTTGTGTTATAAAAACACTGCTTCCCAAATGCTTTGACTATTATCCTGGACTCAGCATACAGTACTCCCCTGGCAGACCATTTCTCAATGTAATTCCTGCTGATTAGCCATCAATAACAACTGGAACAGCACACTAGTGCTCCTGATGCAGCAACGTGTAGGTGTGCCCTGGTCTGCCTAGGCTGCCAGGGAACAGGTAAGTTTGGAGGGACCCAAAGCCCTGGAAAAGTCTTCCATACCAAACACAGCATTTTCAGCCACACAAGAAGCTTCACCTCATTTGAGCTTAAAAAACAGCTTCCACTTGCTGTCAGGCAGTATTTTGATCTGCATTACAGAAGCTTCAGAGTTGAACGTAACATGCACAGGAAAGGATAGCCTGACATGCAGAAAGGAGTTCTGCTAAAATACCAAGCTTTTGGGGTTTGTAAAGCAAGAGGCAGCTCATCTTTATCACCAAATTACTCATGACTTATTTAATAGCAAGGTCTGATGCTTGACAATGCTGATATGCAAAATAAGATAGCACCTGAATGACACCAGGCAAGTAAAAGGGAGAAAACAATTATACACAAGGTCAAACTCCAGGGATTTCTACAATTTTTACCCAGATTTGCAATGTCTATTTTCATTCATAGAGTAAACAGAGGAAACAATAATCAAGGCTGGATCTAGTTCTTTTAAAGGTCCCACAGGAAGGCATTTTATAGTACACTGAATCTATTTAGCAATTTAAGAACATCAGTATCATCAGTCAGCTAATAATGAAGTCAAAGCATTACCCAGGCAAAGTAACGTGCAGACAAATTCTTTCCTAAAAGTCTGGGTTGTATTGGAACATATTTTCTACATAAACATTACTGGTGTAATCCAACAGATTTATAAGACCTAGTCCTAAAACCTTGTTATCAAACGAACATTTTATGAACCATGCCACATTGTGCTTTATGGCAAGATTCTGAGGCAAACTTTCATTTACATGCATACAGGAAAATAGTCTAAGCATTACTTTGGCAACTGGGTGTGTGCAGAACTCATCCCCACTCCAATTTCATAATCTCTTTTATAAATTCTTGTAGACTGAAATTGTGCCCAGCAATTATTTAAGAAATCTGATGCAAGAATCTATATATAGTTTATAAACATCACTAAACTGCCAGCAAAATACTAAAGTCTTTTGACTTTCCCCATAATACAGTTAGATTTTTGGTGTTTTTTTTCCTCACTGGTGGAAAATAATCTTTCCCTTAATATTAGAGATACAAGTTCAAAGGACTGGACAGGTCCTGTCCTGGTTTCAATCAGGCAGCTGTGGGTAAATCTACTTCACTCAACTGATGAATCCCCTCAAAGAAAACAACTGCTTATCATGTCATCAAACCACTTTTTCCCACCATGGATTTCCATTGCAACTTTCCTTTATGGAAGATAAAATGCAACAACAGCTTATATATCCATTCTGTTTCTATTTCGACACAGCAAAGTTTCCTTGGCCCTCATTACCTTCTTCTTTTCCCATGGAGTAATTGCCAGGATTGGTTTTCTCTCTGAAATGTCCTTCACATGCAAATGCTGGAGTTAGGCTGGGGACTGAAATAAGGACAGGTGTAGTTACCTTCCCTCCCAACAACAGGAGAAAAAAAGCTACCTGATATAAGGAATCAGAAGACTTTTGTGCCATTTCTAATTTTAACATCCCTTGTTCAAGCAATGCTGATCACAGACTTTTCTTTCCTAATTACTGTTTTGGATGAACTATGTGATTTTTAGAGCTGGTGGAAGAACATCAAAAAAGTTCAATGAGCAAGCAGTGTTTCTGCGAGCATAACACAGGCTAGCAAGGGAAAGACAGCAAATGCAAGACTGAGAAAGGGAACTAAAAGTATGCATCATTAAACAGTTTATTCAGTGCAAGGTATTTTAAATAAATCATGATTTTAACAAAAAAGTTTATGTGCCTTGGATGATTGTGTAAGTCACGTTCGTGTGATCTCATTTCCCATTCAGTACCTCTTCATGCAATTAGAAAGAACTAAACATTTGCCTACTAAGAGAAGACTAAAATATTTGGCTATTCTACAAAGCTGTAATAATTCTAAATATATATATATATATATATATTTCCAGTTAAAATTTGGGCCTTGGCAAGGCAATGTAATAGGACAAAGATCTATACATACATCAAGGTGTTTCCCTTCTCCCTCAAGCAGCACCAGATACAGAGGACAAATTCAAAACCTTCATATTTTCAAGCAAAGAAATGAAAACAGACCCAATTTTATTAGAAATGCATTTCCACCTCAAAAACCTTTCTCCAAATCTCTCTGCATGCCCCAAACTTTATGTAAACATGAAAAAAAAAAACACCAACGTGCAAAACCCAAGTGGCCACATACTAGCACTTGGAAGTACCTTTTAGCGTAAAATAGGACCTGAGAAATCAGATCCTAAAATATTGTTCTCCAGATAGAATGTTTCAGAAATTGGCTTCTGCCCAGTCTGTGCAGGTTCACCCTGCAGCCTCCTGCACTTTGTGCCACCCGTCATATCCATACATACATACACAAGGGTACATGTAAGAGCTTAAGCGAATGTTACAATTATTAGCTTTCAACAAGGCAACTATTCATGCTTTTCCACAGTGCAAACTTCTACTGAGATAGATTACTTCATAATTATCAGACACACTTTACTTGCTCCTTCAACTCCATTGTTTGGGGTTCCCCTCACCCCCCAAATTCTAATTAACTGGTCAATTTCTTTGTCCTTAATGATTTCCTTGCTGAGATAATTTAGCATTATGAAACTTGCAGATTTAGGCCATACAAGTCACAACTGATACATATACATATATATATATGTATGTGAATATATACATATATATGCAGCAATCTCTGCAGTATATGTCTAGGTTATTCAGTGTCAATTTATTTATAGTATACACCATTAGGAGTAAGTCTTGTTACCACTATTAAATAATCAATTACCAAAAGGGAGGGTAAGTATGAATCCTGTGGTTGCAATGATCTTAATTTTCAGCAATTCTAAGCAAAATGTTCCTTATATATTTAATACAGAAGTTCATCTGCAGACTCTCGTAGACCTTTATTGTTACCTCTGTTCTATATCCACTGTTATCTTGAGAATGTTTTAATGTGTGCACTGTGTTGGCTGACAAACTGTGATATAAGGAAAACAACTATTACTACCTAGGATAACTTCCTCCAAAACCTGAAGTGCAGTAAAACAGTTCTTGCCATTCAGCAAGTCTGATCAAAACAAGTATACAGCATTCAACTCCTCTTTACGGTCATGCATCAAGAACTGCACCTGCAAATTCTGCAAAATATTTTATTCTTTATACTTGCCTGGCTCAGTCACTAAAATTTGAGGCTGACTCAAAAGCAGGACTACATAACCAGGCAATGTATGATCATCCACACAGTTCATGTAGTCTTTTTGCCCTATGTCAACAAGCCAAGTTTAAGGTAGGGAGGCAAATGGCAATTCAGATCAGCAAAGATATTTTTTACCTCAACACTGAGCTTGAGTTATTTCTAGGAGGCACTCAGTAATTGTGAACCTCCATATATCGTAGTCCTAGTCTTATATCTTGACCCTCATTAAGCTTTTTAATTTTTTTACCTACCCATTGTCATTAAAAAGGATTTTCAAGACTTGCATCTTATCGCGTCAGCTTCTCCTTGCAGAGGTGACCCCTTTGCATCTCAGACTGGAAGTATCAGGTGAAAAAAATGCAGAGCAGCTTCAGCAGAAGTCATACATCACTTATGAAGACCAGATGAGGAGACTAGGAATCCCATTTACATCAGTGATGCTACCATTATGATACAAATTCAGGTCCAGGAGTTCTCTTCCTCCTTCCTGGCATTTTACCCCTCTGTTCCTTCTTACTCAACTGTAAAATCTAAACATTACTGAAAGTGAAGGATGTGAGCTGCTTCTTTATGGGGCTTTCCCAACATTTCAGTGTATTTCCCAGAGGAATTGTTTTTTAGACCCATTTCTCGTCAGAATAGATCACGAGACAGACAAATCATAAGGAAGCATTAAGCTGCTACAGAAATACTTAGAGAAGGGAAGATAGGACTCATAGATAAGCTGCCCTGAGCTCCTGTGCCAAGCTATGACCCAAAGAAGCAAAGATGAAGCAGCTACAGCTACCCCTTTTCCTGCCAGGGCTGTGACTGGAGAAGTGAGTCTGGGTAACAGTCCAGCTGTGCTGTGCAGAAAGGCATTTTTACCTACATCTGTAGCATCACGAAGGGAGATGACAACTCAAGTGCATTCCAGAATGAATTGTACCTGCTGAAAGCACATATCTCAAAGCACATAATCTGGATTATTCTCTTGTCTTTTCCACCTTGCAAAAGCCCTAAATTTTGGGTGTCTCTGTTTTCATCATTGAACATAATGCAGTAGTACTCCAGGATCCAGAGAACATGAAGGACTCAGCCCACGATTCCATATCAGGAACTGGTACTCCCTGGTAGCACCTGACCCTTAATTAGACCAAATGGCCTGAGATGCTCTATATAAGAGATAGGTATTATTACTATCATTTGTCTTTTCTGTGCCAGACAAAACACTCTGACTTGCAGCTTTCCTGGTTTACATGAAACCAAGGAAATTAGCTTTCTATCAGTGCTATCTAGGGAATGCACAAAGGATGCCCTAGAAGGCATTCAGTTTGCTACTATAAAGATACTTACAGGGTAGTAACCTATGAAAATACCTTTGAAGTGGGAACTGTTGCTCAAGGGCGTCCTGAATATGAAATATATTATTGTACCAATCCAATTCTTAGTCTAACTACAAAATTTAATCCACATATTAGCACTCAAGCACATATAATTACATGTTTTTATAGTTGTTATAGATACTAATTATATTTCATTCAATATTTATATTCATACATGTTACATATATAATTATTATATTGTATGTAGCAATACGTTTCCAATTCAATGCCCACATATACATACTGGGATGAAAAAACTTCATTAGCATTTTAGATGCCTGTTTATCAATATAACTCCTGTGCTTGTGTAGGTCTTCTCTGATTGTCTAGCTTTCTTTTTAAAGAACACCATGTCAGACACATTACATGAAGAAACAGAGAAGATCTAGACTGGCTTTTATGTTTGGTTGGGTTTTTGGTGGGCTTTAATGTGGCTTGTTGGCATTTTTAAACATGTAACAAGTATTCACTAAGAAAAAGGAAACCCTATTTTAATTGTGCTCAGGGATACTTTGTAGTTAATTGCTCTTGTGTTTTCTCAAGCAGCTTAAACACTGCAAAGTCACAATCCTAACGAAGTAGGAAAATATTATCTTTTCAAATCTGAAGACTTTCCCAAGGCCACCGACAGACAGGAGAGGAGAAAGCAGGAGAATCAGCCTTTCTAACATTTGAACTTTTACTACAGACAGGCTGCCTCCTAAGCTGAAAAGGGTCTATTTTGGGGACAGTTAAAAAAATAGTTTCAGTTGAAAATTTGGGTTTTTCATTCGGCTTGCTGAGTTAGTTGGAATGGGTAAGTAATGGAGAGACTCATTAACTCCTATGATTTTCACCACTGCTTTCAAAGCAATCACAGAATTAGCTGAAAATTGTTCTCTGGCCTGTCCATGTTTTCTATTGAACGATTCTCATGATGGAAGAGCCAAGATCTGTGACCTTAACTTGGCTCCAATAATGCAGAGAGCAGCCTCTCCTCTGTGGTGAACTGAGCCTTGAACAATTTCATTAAAAGGAATCATTGGAAAAGATGAAATCGATGCTCTCATAACACAATAGTCTAAATTGTTAATACAGATCCTAATTTAAAGCAGGCAAGAATGCAAATTTTCCCTATCTTCTCTTTTCACAGAATGGAATGTGTAAGGCTGTTGTAGGAGGCTACACACACCTGCAGTATTGATAGCAAAGTTCAACAGTTATTAATTCCAACAACATAAGAAGTAACTAGGGGGACAGGGACAGCCCCATCTTGTAACATGCCATGCTCAGACCTAAGCACACAGCACCAAGCAGGTGGGTGGTCTGCCATGTCAAGGAGAGAGGGATGTAATGAAATCAGTGTGTTTGTCATCCCACGATACAACTGCTTTGAAGCAATTCCAGCCCATGCACAAAGATTCCAAGCACAGGTCAGGGTAAAGTGTTCACTTCCATACCAAGAACCTTTTCGTATTATTTCACGTGAAGGATTATACAGCCAAGCAGTCTGACAACTTTACCTGCAAACGACAATTTTTCCAAAACAAACCCCAACAGCTTACTAAGTTACCAACACATTGCTAAGCTATAGTGACTTAATGTCACAAGATCAAAATATATTCTGATGATTTTTAAAGGGCAGTTCTGGGAAGACTGAAAATCATATATTCATATTTTAATGAAAGGTGTAATTACTGAACATTTACCATGTATTTAATTAGAATGAAACATCAATAAGGCTCATTTAGCATCTCTCTAACATGTCAGCAACTTTTTTTAAAGGTGGTATCCAATATTAGTTTTTGATTTATAGAGTTATGCTGCATTGCACTTGTCAGGTTGCTACTAAATGACTGAATGACAAACAGTTTTGTCAATTCTAAGGCAACGATGACTCTGCTGTGGTTCTTGCACAGAATTCAAATCAAAGACTAACTTAAAATCAGAGTAATTCCCCTTAAAATAACAAGAATGGATAGGATTATCATATGCAATTACCATGAAGGAATGCATCTGTTTTTCTGACCAAGCTGTCACTGTTTTGACTGCTTCCTAACGCATTCAAAATTACAAATAGC
Organism: Formicarius rufipectus; assembly: GCA_013399695.1. NCBI lineage: Eukaryota > Metazoa > Chordata > Aves > Passeriformes > Formicariidae > Formicarius > Formicarius rufipectus. The sequence goes on along the minus strand of VXAU01004440.1, from coordinate 376,174 downwards.
TGATATATCTTTTCTGAAATTAAAAAAAAAAAAGATTACAGATAACATGAGAATACCTTTTCTAAAGACATGACATGTAAGACAACTGATTCTACTTCACCAGCCTAGTTCAAAATAAGCTGTTCCTTATGCTATATATACCTTAAACTTCCTCCCACCTGGTGGTACAGTTACAAACCCGACAAAAGGTGTAATAATAAATTTCCTTCTGGCTCTACAGTCTTCTACTGTCCCAAGCACACTTACAGTCACAAGTCTCCAGATCTATGTTTCAATGAAGATCTGATGATCAAGTAGCAATACAATTACTCCAGCTCATCTGGACCAACTGCTTCATGGCTAAGAACTGTAGGAATGACCTGCAGCTCCTTCCATGGAGACTAGAAAATGATGAGAGGAATAATGTAACATAAGCAGAGGGAAAGACAACACACTGGACCCTTAAAAGATTAACCCATGCAAAATCTGCTTCCAGGTTGGGGTTGAACCTACAATTGTCACCCAAATACTCATTATATAAGCTTGTCATGGAAGGCTAAGCAGCTGGGATGAACAGGTACCCACAGAAAAGACCATGGCTGGTTTGGCCAGAGACCTCACAGTATGCTTGATCAGTCTCGTGCTTAGAAGAAAAAAAAATAAATTAAAAATTAAAAAAAAAAGCCCTTCTGCCCAATGTATGGGAGACGTCCCATGAAAGTCAACAGAACAATTTCTGTGCCTTTACCCTGCAGCTGCTGGTTGCCACAGACAAGACTCTTTCAGACAAGACTGTCATGAGTTTCTTGTGAAATAAAAGCCTTAATGCCCAGAGTAGGCACTTAACTATAAAATTACTACAGCAAAATCTTACTTTCAGAAAGTTCAATTACAAATTGACACCCAAACTAGAAAACAACTTAAGAGAAACTTGTCCTTCTAATTCCATAGTGAGCAGCAGCCTGCCAGGTAGGAATATATATCTGTTACAGGAAAATTTAAATATTTAACATCCTATGTGATAAATATCTAATATTTACTCAAGCTCATAATGAATGCTTGTCTAGGAGGAGGACATGAAACCGCACTACAACTATGTCATTACTTGATTAAATTTTCCTTTTAAAGAAATTCTAATTTGCCAGCCGGCTTGTTAATGATTTCATGAGCATGCTACATAAACATTGGTTCCCTGATTTGCCTTAGATGTGTTCAAGCAGATATTAAGAGGGCATTGAATTTGCCAACGACCTCTCTGCTCTCACTCATGGAAACCCATGACAAATATTCTCTATAGAGGGTTCAGGAATCAGAGGAAACAGTCAGGCACATTCAGAAGGCATCCTATACAGGTCAGGGCTTTGAAATAAAGCATAACACAGCATCTTGAGGCTTTCTGATTATTTCCTGCTCCTCATAGGTCATCTGTCCCCGGTCAAGACACATTTTAACACGAACATCTTTGAAAACAAAGCAACTGCTACAGACAAAAAGAACCATTCTCTGTTTGAAGATCTGGACTGCATCTCATGAATTTTGAGTTCAAATTCAGGATTCTTCCAGGCTGACTCTGGGCTTTGAGATGTTTCACCCACTCTGCCTGTCATTTCCAATGGGGATTAGTTGGACTCCCTACACTTCTATGAGAAGCTCACCTACAACAGGAATAGGATTTAGGAGCATATACATTCCTGGGCACATTCTAAAATTAAAAGCAAGTATCAGAAAGTTCTGAATAGATTGCAAATATTCCCGTCCTACAGGAGAGGAACAATCTGTGAGCATGTGTGTGGTAACACTGACCCCAGCTGCCCTCAGATGCGGGTGCCAGGTCTCCATGGACTCACACAGAAATTAAAAGCTTTTCTGTCAAGTCAGCCTCAGCCAAGTACTAGATATCCTTCTGCCTAAGCATACATCAAAACTTCTTCAGACTCACACTGGCAGGTCAAACTTCTGTTTTCCAATCAAGGCACACAAACACAAAATAAAGAAAAAGCTGGAGTTACATCCTCTGATGGAACAGATGTGAGACTGAAAGGAGAACAAAGCTTCTGAAGCAAGCTCTAGCAAAACCACACTCGTATGTGCTTTTAGTTTACCTCAGTGCTAGAATCCAGGGCAATTATGAACTGGATTTGTTCTCAGTTCATACAGATTCTTTTCTTCCAGAAGTAATAGCTCAGTATTTCTTAGCCTCTCAATTAGCATGGTCTCCTAACCTTCATGGCAGGTGAAGTTAATATGAGGAATGAAAGTGCAGTTCTGCCTATCTTTCTGCAGGTAGCAATTTTGTTGCATCAACCTAATACACACCTGCCTCTGAGAAAACTGCTCTGTGTCACAGGCCATCTTGTAACCATCAGATGACAACTTTTCAGCACTGCTGATTTGAACAGCATTCAGGTAATGACAACATTGACAGTTCTTCTGATTTTCTCATATTTAATGATTTATTTAAACCCCCTGATCCTCCAAACAAGTGCTTCTTTAAGAATGTCAGCTTTCACCTCCTCAAGCATACTTCCAGCCCCCACCGTGTACATAAAAGCCTGGGAACAGGAACCAAATGTACCTTGATGTTTCAAAAATTCAAAGCAAAATGAAAGAATCCAGATACTTTTGTATCATCATTTTAGGCCATGGGATTCCTTAATCTTAGATCTGCTAAGATTAGGGTTTTTTGGTGGGTTTGTTTTGTTTGGGTTTTTTTTGGGGGGGGGGGTTTGTTAGTTTGTTGTTGTTGGTTTTTGTGGGTTTTTTTTGGGGTTTTTTTTTGTTTTTTTTTCTAAAACCAATCTGATTAGCTGGAAAATTTGTCTCAAATTTCACTGAAAATTTTGCTTACAGTAAGAAGAGTTTAAAAGGCACAGGTGTGTTAGACAAGTCTGAACAAAGAGCAGACCGGGCTTTTTTTCTTTTCTTCTCCACACCCCCCACTCCTGTTCTTGATGAGTGTTTACTAATTCCAGGAGATGGAGGATTTCATATTGGCTCAAGCTTAGCATTTATGAGGTGCCTCCAAACTTCACCATAAAGTAGATTTGCTTGCAGTTTGTACTTGGTCCTGTACAGAAACTTGGGGACAGACTGGTTGGAAGGGATGTCCTGAGGATTTAAAAAAAAAAAAATCTTTAAAGCAAGAAAATACTTTCAGTTATTATAGAAAGAAAGGAGGGTAATCCATTGCTTAGCCCAACAAGGACCACATTTCTCACAGACTTGCACTCTTTCCTCATGTTTCACTCAAAGGCAAAAGAATGAATTTATAATGCCAAGTTTCAACATTGCAGAAGACTACTCTCCAAGCATTATGTATTTTTAAAACAAGTTTAATAATATGCACTGATGTACAAAGCAATGCAATAATTGAAGATTCCTTAGAACAATGAAAAGACTAAACAAATCCTAGATTTATAAGGCTCTGTGGTACTATTTAAGGACATCCGTGCATTGCTTTAGAATTTCAAGCCAAACTCTCAAACTCACCTGCAATGAGGACTGAGCTAATCCTACAAAGCATGGGGTTTTAGTAACCCTTTGCAATTAACCTCGGGCCTGAGACAAAACAGTGCAAAGCTATCACCTACCTCCACCCCATCTGCTTTGGGTTGTAACATGCCCTACCTAACTCCTTAAGGGTTAGAAAGCCCTCATCCTCCTGGCAGAGAACTGAAGAAGATGGGGGCAAAGGCACTCACTAGTGACTTGTGTGGCACTGGCTGAAGAGCATCCTTATTCATGTGCCAACAGCTCTCACCCAGATGCCACTTGATGCTGCAAGATAAGAAACCTGCACATAGACACATTTTGCTTAAGTCTTTGGTAACAGACCATTCAGGAGGGAAAATAACACATCACCAAGGGAAACTTGAGCTTCAGTTCAGCATTCGGTATATTCATCATCATGGGGTTTTAATAAGAAGAATGTCTGCTCAAAGGATAGAGCAATTTTCCAGGAAAGAGAGAAATCACCACAAGCAAAGAGACTTCCCACTCAGAGTTACCAGTGAAGGAGACTTCGGGCTTGTTCTCCTCCCATTAACCTGGTGCAGTTCCAATAACACACCTAAACTCAAAGCAATTTTACAAAATAGGGCACAGTATGTTAAAAAAAACCAACCAACCAACCAAACAAAACACTAATCTGATGGGACATACCTGTTAGATGTGTAAAAGGAGCAATTATAGGAAGGTAACAGATATTATAGCACTTCACATTTTCAATCAAAAGGTGCAAAAGAAAACAAACAAACAAAAAAGGTTTTAGGTCTCTTCAGTTTTTGTGTTATCCACAACTGCAATACTTCAATTTAAATTTGGAGGACAAAGGCTCCTACCCTGTTTGGTGAGTCACTATATGTACATTTTCTATGCTTATTCCACTACAAATCTAAAGAATTTCAGAACAGGCTTAAGAATGCTGATTTTTGTGCTGTCTGACATTACAGACCAATTCTTCAGGAGTCACAAATGAAAAAGCAACATGCCACACTGAATTAATTTCTCATTCAACTTCTATAATCCTGCAAACAAATAACATGATTTGCACACTTACCACCCATACGCTACCTTGAAATATTTTCCCAAACTGACTGCACTGGAAAACTTAATGTTCCTTTCCAATAAAACTGCCTTTACAGCGAGGCCATAAGAACAGAGCTCTCTGCACTTCTGTAGTCTTACGATTTTTAAAAAAAGCACAAAATAAATTAGAAAGAGGCACTCTCATCAGGAGACATACAAATTCATTGATACTTGGAAGAAGAGATGATGGAAGTTTTTTTAGGGCTATTAATTTTTCACTAAACTGTGCTGTAGATCCATCACAAATAAGATGTTTGCAACACCGATTAGACAGCTTCCCAGATTACAAGAGACCACAGAAGCCTTCATTTATCCACGGTCAAAGCTCGTTATAACTTCAGTTATGTGATGTATAACCAAAGCCACATGTGTGCACAAGCACTTCCAAACAGCACCAGCCCGTGTTTTAAGGCAGCCCTGACTAAATGCTGTCAAAGAACTGCACAGCGTCATCGTGGATGGTTAGAAATAAAACCTCACAGGATGACCTATCAGTGGCAGTGAAGAATTAAAGAAAGAGTCCTACTTTAATGTAAGGAAAATCCTTTCCCACTGTTGCAGAGACACAAGAAGAATAACTGAAGGTAATCACAGGAGAAGCGTTACAGTAGACAAAAGTGCCCCTCCAATCCTCATGGAGTAACCCCCATTCACTCCAAACAGAATCTCTCCAAATTTCTGTTTGATGGGGCTAGAGAGGAGGAAGATGTATAGTCATCTTTAAAACCTTTGATAATGTTTCCCTTAAATTTTATTGAAAACACATGGCTATTTCTTTCACTCAGCAGCCAACTTTAAGTCAGTTTTTCAATACTAGCTCTATTCTCTCTTTAGTTCCCCTTTTAGGACACCAGAACAGTTCCTAGAGCAGAATTAAAGCCAGATGCTGACAACTGGGTGATGAACCAATTTATTTCTTAAAACCTAAACTTATACACCTCCAACCTCCTTGGTATCTCTGAGCAACTCCATCAACTCAACCTGTTGCACAAGGTATCACTTGTGATCAGGTACTGGCCAGCATGAGGAATAACACAGTCATGCACCTCCAATTTTGAAATTCTAGCTCTTCACTAAAGACAGTATATTATGTAGAGTTAGCAATATACTTTTAGAATTGAGAGAGACTTTTATTGAACCATTTTAAAATCATGCTTATGAGAGCAAAGTGATCTTTCTCTCTTACTTACCTTGAAAAAGGATGTATCAGTAAAAAGACTGAAAAAAAATCCCCACTATGAATAGTCAGACTCCTTTGTTTTCATACCATGACTTCCCTATTACCAAGGAAACACATGAAGGACAAACAAGGCACTGATAAGGAAAGAAATTCCAAAATATGGAAAGTGGACCTCTAGTAATGTGTTTGGTAATCCTGCCCTTTGACCAGATGAGCTCAGTCATGCCTAATATGGAGCTGGGAGCTCTGGCAGAAACAAAGCCTCAAGGATGCAGCAGTGATGGAGGGAAACACCCCTGCCTTTTACAGGCACCCAGGATCCTGGTTCAGGACAGGGTAAATAGAACTGGCACCACCTCCCACAGTCCCAGGAAGGGTGTACACAGCTTTGTTCTGAGCACTCACGATTCTTCCCCCTGACCTCTCTAAGCAGAGCCCAACCCCCCGAAGAGTGAGTTTGCCAGAAGGTATCACTAAACATTTTTCTCAGTCAAACACCGTGAATCCTATGAATCGAATAGGAATGGAAAAAACCTGACTCTGTGGCAATGCCTTCAAACAGCCTACAGGCTTGAGCAGAGATTTAAGGGTCTGATCTAAATCCCTTGGAGGCCAGTGACAGACTGCAAGAGGGTAAGCAGGAATTCTGTTCCTGCTGTGGAAACACACAGGAGAGATGCCATCCTCTGATAACTACTTTTCTTCTAAAAAGAAGTCTCAGAAAAGAAAAAATTTGGCCATAAATATCAGAAATATATTACTGAACTTTTAGATTCCACAAGAACTGATTAAAAGTTTCTTTAAAAGGTATTGGTTGAAAATAACATCCACATTTATGTTAGAAAAATCAATAGGATTTTTCTCTATCTCTTACTTTTCCCAATAAAAATAACAGCCCCCTGCCGAAATTACAAGTATTGTGGTATTACATATACAGCTTTAATTAAATTAAATTAACACATTCACTAAGAAATTCTTGATCAAATCACACTGGTAGGTGGTTAAGAATGATATTAGCAGTTTTTTAATACCATCCACAGACTAATACCTTTTGATTATTTCTTACAAATATACTCTGAAACCATGTTCTTTAATTTTATTATATTCAGTGTATTTGTGACTTTAAAATGCACTTAGGAAAAGCTCATAAAAGGTCTTCTTAGCTGTAGTTCACTACAGTTTCCACCTACCATTTGAGCTGTAGGAGACAAGGCTCAAGCAGGATTGAAATGTGGTGTGTTCAAATTCCACTTCTACATTGCATTACTTCCCACACTTTTAGCAATTCCCCCTCCCTCCAAAAGCCTATTTTCAATTTTATTTTTTTCTGAGCAGCACAAAACCCTGCTCCCAGCACAAGAGGTCTCTGCTCCAAAAGGTTTACAAACTAAAACAATAAGAATGCAAAATAAATGGATAGAACAGCATCTACTTGGATTAATCAATATTCAGTAACAGATTTGATACTGGAATAATTTTTCTTGCACATATTTCTTATTTGCAAAGTTGCATCATTCATATGCCATGTGTTTCAGAACCACTACTTTAGAATGTCCTTGGGACCAAGAAGGATAAAGACACAGAGAAGTCATAATTAAAAAAATTAATCTATTGCAATATTAAAAGTTGTTTTCTTAATGAACACTGGATACAGATTATACTGGCCACTGTCTACATTGTAATATTGAGGTTTTGAGGCTACTATCACTTTATTCTTTTTCCTTTTATAAATGTAGAAAATGTAACACTGCATTAAGACTGATGCAACTAAAATGACTTCTTATAGTGAACTGTAATTCTTTATTTATTCAAATACTACTTGCAAAATTGTACTCTGTCTGCACAGCTATTTATTTCAGGTTTGCTTTCAGAAAACTAAATAGGAAAAACATTGTTTGCATCATAAAACCACTTCTTTTTTTGTTAGCTTTGCTCTACATTACAAGGAAACAGTTATAAAAGCAGAGATTTCACATGGAAGACATACAGATTTCCATGACTACATTTGTGTTTACCAATAGAAAAAGATGCATGGAGAAAACTAAAAAATTAACATTTTTTCCTGGTTCCATTCTTAGCCACGAAGCCCAGAATTTGCTGGGACTACTTGTGTGGCATCCCACTCCACAGGCAGTTCTACAGAAATTGTTGGGTTTCTATGTTTGGCTCTAATGCAACTTACCACCCAAACCGAGCACAGAGGCCCTCAGCAATGCCTGGCTATTTGTAACCACCACATCTTTACTCAAAAAGGAATCAAGGCTTTTCCAAACTGCTGCACTGGCTCTGCACAGCAACATGCAACTGCTGCCCAAGCACATCTGAATGCCACTCCCAGTACTAGCAGTACAACACAGTACTAGCATCACCACCAGCAGTATCAAGCTGGTCCCTACCTATTTGTGATACCTGTTGTATTCTGAAACATCTCCTAAAGAAGAAAGTAGTTTATTTAGAGCTCAACAAATTTCTGCTTTGCTTTTGTAAGAGTTGTAGTACTTGGAGAACTGCACACACAGCTCTGTATTTTAGGAATTTTAATATTCGTTATATATAATGTTGGAATGAAAATCAGACAGAATCTCTAGGCTTGAATAGGAGTTCAAGGTTCAAAGAGGAATTTGGTACCACACACTCTTAAGGTCCCACAGGGAAAAGAAGAAAGCAAAAACTCTGCAGTCCAACCTTATATCATTTCATAAGGATCACAGCCAATAGGTGAGGGGAAGGAAGAGAACATTGCTCAGGAGATGGCTGATGATACGAAGGCTTTCCTCACCACCACAATGACACTTCTGTAAACAAGATGCCAGGTCAGTCATGATGCATCATCATTTTTTAGCAGGCCTACAAATATTGCCTTCAGAGCCTCAAGCTTTTACTGTCCTGACAGTTCTTAACCATCATAATGACACTTAACCATGCAACACAACTCTCCTCACATCATTCAGCTGTGCCTACTGATACGGTATCTTTGCACTAAAGACAGGATAAAGATTTAAGGTCAGTTAAGGCTAAGTTAAAATTGGAATACTACTCTAGCGTGGCAAGAGGCAGTTGTGCTCGTGTGCTACATTGCTTACCCAACAGCACCAAACACTCCAGAGGAAAACTCAGCTTTGCATCAGGCACATCATCGGTATCCAGCAACACAGCTGCTGCTCACACTGCAGCGCCTCAAAATCTAACTAAACCTTGCGTTGAGCATCCTCTTCGCATGCAAAAACAGTTCACCAAATGTCTTCCACTGTCTGAGCAGCAAAGGCAGACATTGAAAATAAACTCTTCTGCATAATGCAGAATTATTATTATTAGAACCCTTCAGAGACACAGTCCTGCCAAAAATCACTTCTACATGAAAGAAAACCTACAAATCAGAGCTAGTGTACAGACTTGCTCACATACAGAGAAATAACATGGCAAACAGGAAATCTGATACCTTATTTATAGCACATCTTGGTAATATGGAGGTTAAAGACACATCATGGACTGCAGAGACAACTTTCTTCTCTACAAATGGAATAACCTTACAAGCAATGCATGCATGTGTGGCTATCCGTGTGCCTGTGCACGTGCAAATGAGAGAAACATTCAATGCCTCGTATGAAACAAGAATTCAAGGATGTTAATTATTTACTTACAAAATATTTAGACACACTATTTCTTGCTTATTTCCTATACACAGAAACACACGTTGGCTTCCAAGTATAAGCTGGGGAAAACTCAGAAGCAACTTCTAAAACTATTATAACAAATCTTCTAAAGATATGAACTGCAGAGCATGCTCCCAATAACAGAGATCAAGTCCCTTTCTGACTCTCTCCTCCTTGATGTGTTTATTTCCAGCAAAGTAGTGCTTGTGTATCATCTTGTTCAAAGAAAGAGGATTTCAGTGTGAATACAGACATGTTTTTTCCTATCAATCATGATCGTAAGGATCAAAGATCCTTTGTAAAAAGGATTTCCACCTCTTCCTCCCAGATGCATTCCTTGGAATACAAATACATAGAATAAGACAAGTTGTATTTGGTTTTCTCTCAATACACACCAAGGCATAGAGAAGATCTGGGGACACATACTTAAAAAATTGGTAACAAATTGATGACAAGAAAGCACAATGGGTAAATTTCTGTGTCCCTAACCCTGAGGCAATTTGGCCTATGTCACTCGCAGCAGAATGACTCCCCTGCCTTGAGATGCTAAAAGTTCTGCTGGACTACAGTTTGAAGTTAAACAGAAGAAAGAAAATTTACGTTGGAAGAAAAACGTGAATCTGTTGAGAAGATTACTACTCTGATTTCAGAGTACAATATCAGGCTTCAGAAACTACCTGATTAGAAACAGGACCTCTAAACATGTCTATCTTGATGGAAAAAGTAGTATAGTGTTTATTTTTGCAGTTATTTGGCCTGGAGAGGAATATATGAAGCGGACTGAAGTTTCCAAATCATATGCAATTACTCTGTCGGACTAAGGAAGAACAGATCTTTCTTGCTTGAACAGCATTCCCCATAAAAACACACACCCTCCTGGAGGAATCCATTTAACATGGTTTTTAAACAATACATTTTATCTAAGCCATTACAGTATGTCTACTTTTCTGCATCTGTGAGAGTAATAATGATTTCATTCAAGTATCCATTTCCTCATGTGGTTCCAGATTTGATTGCAGACCAGCTCTGCAAGCTCAATATGCCACATCTAGGGATACATTATTCAGACAGGAACTTCAGTTCAAAACCAGCATCAAGAGCACAATGCTATTTTCCAAAGAGCTTGGAAAAAAGTAGATGAGAGATATAAGCCCAGTTGTGTTAATTATGCTTCACTGAATGAAGAGGGCACAAGGTACATTCCTTGTCTTTCAAAGTGCAAAGTGGTCAACTACCAAATGGCTAAAGAGAGGAAAAAATAAAAATAATTTTAAAAAAATAGATTAATTTAGGGGTCAAGTCTTCATTTTGTTGAATTTTTCCCTCTATTAGGCAATGCTGAGAAATACCAAAAGCTCTGTATCATCCAGGAGAGGTCTACTCAGTAAATCAGAATCAGTTTGAGCAAGTTAGCTGCTCACAAAAAGAGAATTGTTCCAAGATCTCAGTGAATCACCAAATTCAGGTGGATGGATATTTTTCCTTTTTATTTGGACATAAATAAGCATCTCTGCTCTCAGCATCTGAAATAAGAATCAAACTGGCCACATCAGAGTCATTCTCTATAGACAGCCAAGACAGCAGAGAAAAAATAAAAATATGATGATCATCATAGTCAAAGTATCTTCTAATGTGAAATGCGGAAGTGGTAACAGGAATTAATGGATATCTCTTTGATTCAGAGAAGATTTTTTGTAAAAGAAGGGCTTTCCCAGAGGCTTCAAAAAGGATGTGTTGTTTTGATTTTGCAGCAAGAGCTCTATTTTTTCATAGTGATTTTCATCTTCAGTTAACATTCATCTGAGCTGAAACTTGCTCTTGACAGCATTTATCCCCTTGTGTTCACGGTTATTGAAAATCCAGGATAATCCAGGAACTAAATTACCATGTATCTTTCCCTCTGCTCTGTTTCTAGTCAGAACTTAGATCAGGTAGGAAAAAACCTCCAAGTAGTAGTGAATATGCTTCTACTTCACAGCTACATTAGCTTTATCTGGGAAAACATTCAAACCAACTGTAGCAACCAGAGGCTGAAAACAAAGCTGCAACTCATATTCAAACTAAAGAGAGAATATGAAGATGCACCTGCTTTTGGAATCTATCCAGATAATGCCATTAAAAGTTTTACTCAGCTTGTTCCCCCGATCAGTTTCAGTTAGAAGAGAACATCAAATGGGCTGCACTGCTCCAACCTCAAGAAGGTGAAAAAAGCCAGCTTCATTCATGCCTATGCAAGTCCACCAGCAAGAACACACATTTGCACACCTGATTCTTGCTCATTTTCAGAGCACAGCTTTTCTGGAAAAAAAAAAAGTAACTATAATAAATGTTACAGATATCTAGTGTCCCCAAAATTAACAGCCAAAGGTAGGAAACAACAAGCTCAACTCACCAAAGACTCCTCACACACCTGCATTTCCTTCCACAGATAGCAGAATTTGTAGTATCTTTCTCCCCGAGTATAATTTATGGTTTTCCCCAAAGCTTTCAAGCATATCACTTTACAGACCTCATACTACATGCAGAACCTGCCAAGTTCCATAGCAAAGAGATCAGAAAGGGGAGTGACAAGGAGGGCAAGGACTCTTGCTTTTATCTTCAGCATACTCAGGTCTCTTTCCTGGAGATCTCTAAGAGCAAAAGATGCCACAAACTTTGAGAAGCAGCAGAATTAAGATAATGGTCTCCTTGTGAGACAAAAGCTGTTCTGTGATATAACTAAAAATGAGACACAGACATAGTATTGCCAGTCCAAAACTTAAGTGCCTCTAATAATAATTCTGAAGCACGAAGACTGTTTTGAGCCAGACAGAAGCTCAGTATAGAGCATTCATGATTACTGCTGTCTAAAGTTCCCCCTTACCTAAACTGATTAGGCTGAAGCATCATTTTAGGCAGAGGACCTTGACATGATGAAAAAAAGAAACACAAGGCTCACGGAATACAAATTATTCATTATAAAAGCACTTACGAATAAGACATTAGATACTGTATTTCAACCAATATGCTGGGGGGTTTTATTCCCAAATATGGGGTAGTGCTATAGCATTAGCCATGTCAAGAAAAATGCACAGTAACACTGTGTGGAAATGGCAGCACTAATGAAGTAGATAACTTGGGGGGAAAAAAAAAAAAAAATCACTGATGGTAGGAAAGTTACTGAGCATTAAAAGAATAGCCAATATAAAACTAAATTGGTTCCCTATCTTATTTCTGTTGGGGAAAAAAAAAAGTCAAAAGCTGGATTCATTTTTTACTGGATCATTATTATGCTCTTCTGGAAATTGTCTGCAGTGACTTTCATTCCAGGAAATAATATAAATCTAGTATTAGAGCTGAACTCAGGAGTTACATGTACTTTAAAACCACAAATTTAATTGGGTTCTGGGATCAAAAAGTTATATCCAGGTTGCATTTGCCATTCTTTCAGCCTCCATTTGTCCTTTCCAAATCAGAATTGCTAATAGAAACTTTTACAAGTCTGTAATAGTGAAAACTCTCACATACAGATAATGGGCTGGATTGTGTCTGACTCTGTGAAGGTGTGCAAGGGAGAAAAGATCACAAAGAGTCTACAATACACAATACATTTTCTGCAGGGCAGGCCAGGATTCACAGCCTTCCAATTTATAGAGCATGGGCCAGTGCTAGACTCTCAAAAGCACTCGAGGAGGGTTATGTCTACAGCAATCAACTTGTCTTGCACAAGGGAAAAGGACAGACATGCTGCACCTTCTCAAAAGGGGCAATAACAGCCAGACTTTTAGAGGACAGTTGAAAGTTTTCCTTCTCCTCAAGCCACAATGGTCTTCAGGTCTTTCAAATTCTAGTAATCTCACCCCTACTTTTAAGAACTGAAAACACTTATCTTTGAGTTTTGGCCAAGCCAGAGATGCTCATGTCAGTTTTGAAGAGAAAGCAGATTAAAACTCAGTACTTATTATGTGCTGCTCCTGGAGAACAGCACTTCTCAGCTCTGATTGCACCCTACAGAGCTCAAAACCACATCCCCTTCTGTGCCAAGAGGATGATAAGCTAAGCCTAGCTGTTCTCAGAGAGGATGCTAGAATGTGGAATTGGACTTGCAGTAGCTGGCTGACAAGAATAGTTCTAAAAGAAACATATGTTACAGTGAAAGTAGCAAGTTTAAGCTCTGGGTCATATTAGTGACACTGTAGTGCTGATAAAATCAATGACAAAGTGTCACTAGAAGACCAATAGTTTACCTAGTAGATGATGTTTCTCTACTGTAAACAGAAATTTAACTTTTATTCCCTTAAAAAAAAAAAAAAAAAAAAAAAAGAAAAGAAGAACTGAAGAAAAGTATCGCTGTCTTTGCTAAATAAGACCAGGAAGTCAAATCCTCAAGGGAGTTTGGTGGTGTTTGTTTTGGGAGTTTTATATTTGCAATTCAAACTATCTCATACAGTAAAATTTCATCTCATTTAAGATGTGTATTATTTGCCATACAAACATCATTCTAAAACGTTTGCTGGATATAGACATAGTCAATTGACAAGAACATGCTCCACCAAGAAAAAAAAAAAAGCTAACTAAAAAAATCTTCAAACAAGAAAGAAATCCTACCCCTAGGGTGTCCTAACATCAAGAAATTATTCAGATAGGGCTTCAGGTGTTGTACTAATGTCAGCAAACATGTGGGATACCTTGTTTGTGGAACAATGCCTCAATATTTTGCTTTTCTGTTAACAGGTACTGATAAATACAAGTCCAGAACAAATCCATCAGCTACAAGTAGTGCCTGAACTTTCAACATCCTTTGCCACCAAAGAATGGTTTCCATTCTGCTCAGGAAGCACAACCCCTTTATAAACATGCAACTCAAAGTCCCCTATTCTTTAACAAAACATGTCTCAAATTAAAGCATTAAATCTTTCCTTAATCAAAGGAGCAGCAGAAGTTGAACAGCAAAATTATTCTGCTCAGATATTTGGATTTATCATTATTATTACTAGAGTAGTGAGCAGAAATGAAAAATTAAAAAAGGGACTGAGAGCTCCTTTGAGCAAAGCATTGAGCTGAACATGGGAGAGCCACTGCCACAATGGGAAGCTGGTGAGTTAGTACACCTTGGAACACTTCCCCATCTTACCTGACACGTGGTGCTCCTGACCTATTACAATTTCAAATTTCAAACCATTTTTATGGCAACGTTTCAGGCTAGTTTCATTTTATACCTCCTTTAATTTATACCCACAACAAAACCAAAGAGTTTACAGGCAGTTATCAAATTTCAGCTGAGAGGCAGAACTTCCAGCAGTGCAGAGAGAAGTCCTTGAAATGCACCACCTCACTGTGTGTAAACATAGCCTAAGCGAGTCCTCAGCTTACAGAGCCAACAAGCCACGTGGTAACCGGGATAAAGGGGGTGTGGCAGGAGAAGGGGACAGGCCAGTCAAACAGATGAAATAACTTGTCTTGAGCTGAACAACGTGCTAATGGCAGAGCTGAGAAGGTACTGGATTCTATTCCAGACTTCCAGTATATTGTTAGCTCCTGTGACCAGAAACCAAGCAACCCTATGAGGGCAGGATTCCCAGGTCGGTTTGTCGCTACACTGTTGTACCTGTGGTTACAATACTCCACTTACCAGACTCTACTACTTACAAAAATATTCTCCCTTCAAGTCACAAAAATGGCTATACTGGTTCAGATAATTAGTCAGTCTAGCCCCAAATCCTGTCTTCACCAATAATCAGACGTAGAAACTAAAAGGAGAGCACAGGATCAGAAGAAACATACAGACAACTACCCTTGACCATTAACAACTGGCCTTTAACAACCCGAGCATTTGGCACTTCATGGACAGTCTTTAGGAGGCAATTCCTCAGTGGATTTCTGTGCAATCAAATTATCTATTCTCGTTTGAAATTCATGTGAACTTTTAGCATCCCAACATTCTGTGGCAAAGTATGGGGTTTTTTTTTCCTTCAACAGTGCTAAAATCCCCAGCTCTAAGATTCAAAGCCTGGTGCTCAGGCCATGCAACTTTCCAAGCTGACACATCCTTATGGCTCCAAACAATCTTAAAGTTTTACCCTCATTCACCCAGTCAAAAGTTGTCCTTATCTACAATCACCTCATTACTCTAATTTCCAAATATCCCTATTCCTCTATTCCACCAAATATTCAGCCAGTACCATCAAGAATAATGACATCATAAGCTACAAGAGCAAAACTGGCAGGGAAGAAAATCCTCTTTGCAAAAATAGTATTGCTTGGGGTAGGAAGCAGGCAGTCCATCTCTTCACTTGTTGTCTGTCTGTAACAAGTCTTCAGTGGATAAGCAAACAGGCATTGTCCTCACAACACAGGAGATGAGTACAGGCATTATACAACTCAGGTAGAGAGATAAATTCATTCCATTTCTAAAGTAAAGTCATTGATGTAATTTTTGATAACCAAAAATTTGTATGGCCATCACAACAGAGACAAAAATATGCAACTGCTACCCAGGCTAAAAGTTTGTCTCACTATCACTTTGAAACAACTTCTGTGACCAGTACACAACAAACATTCCTATGAGGGCAGGATTCCCAGATTGGTTTATCAGAACAGCTGTCTACACTAAACTGTCATGCCTATGGTTACAAGAATGTGCCATGGCTAATCTGAATCTGGGTGGGATTAAGTCCCTACAGCTGTTGGTGCTGAGATTTCTGGCTCTATTTAATTTGGCAAAGAACCACACAGGAAACTGAAAGAGTCGGTCACTATAGTGAAGCTTCAGACATTTTTGTGCCTGGACCCTGGAGAACCCAAACACAACTCATGCCAGAAGTCAGTCAACGTCTGAATTTACACAAACAGGCATGTAAACTCAGGTTGTAGTTTTGTTACCAAATTAAGATGCCCAAAGTGCAAGCTGTCTCTCCCCTTGCCTCCTCCCTTGGCTGGCTATTCCTACTCCCTCTTGGATGCCAGCACTAGTGCTTGCCTGGCCATGTGCTCAGCTGGCTCAGAGAGCCCAAGGACAAAAAAAAAAAGAAAAAAAAAGAAGGAGGACAAGAGAGAAACCAGAATGCCTCAGCTTTCAGCCAGATCTGCTCCCTAGCCTGATTCACCTGGTAGCCACACAAAAAGCAAATGCCTGCACTGGGGAAGGAGCAGCTTCCCTCAAGGAAAGAATTACCTCCTAGAACCAGGACTGAATCAAACCATGAAACTGCAGCGTGTTAGGGCCGTGCTTGTCTTCTACAGAGCTCAGTGGTGTTGCAGCAAAGGGAGAGAACAGGTCTGCTTGCCTGCAGCACTGCATAGATCACAATCTTGCCACAACTCTGGACAACCACTTCTTAAGATGATTTAAGTATCTATAAACATTGCCTGTTCAAGATTAAACAAATTAGTTGGTCTGACAGTGCACATTTACTAATTACTTTGCCAACCTTTGGATAGTTTACCTAAGCCATTAAGCCTGCCTCAGTTTTCTTAATACAGCACACACTTGAGTAACAACGTGCTGTTCAGAGCTCAACCAAATTTCACAAGAACCTGCCATCTGCATCTCTGCTGGATCAAAAAAATTACTACCCACCACGCCTTTTTCTCAGCCCCTGGAGAAACACAAAGGTCTACGTAAACCTAGGACACAGAGCACTCTGTTCTCCACAAGACCTGACCTTTCCCTATTAACATCAAATAGGGTTATCAGGGAGGGACAGGAAACTTGCACTGACCATGCCTGTTTTCTGTTTGGGAAGCCTAGGATGCTGAGAATGTCTATATGGTGTGTATCTGCAGCTTATTAGTGGTAAAATGCACCTCTTGTGGAGCCTGTCAAAGCCATCCCACCTCTACCAGGGTTGCTGCACAGAGATTCGAAGCTCCACCTTCCATCTAGACTGAGGCAGGGATTCCCCTCACCATAAAACACAGTAAAAATCAAATCCAGGAATCAAACCCAGATATCTCACTCATGAGATCAGTAAGGCTGGCAGAAACATCAATTTTAATCAAAAGCAAATAAAAAGTGAGCCACTGAGCCTTCAGAGAGCTGCCACAAGCAAAGTATGTATAGCTTCACTTTAAAAGGCAATAACAACAAAAATATCATAGCCACATCTGTTCTAAAATACGTTTGACATTGGCCATGTCAACCATCCCACTTGACTTATTCCCACTGGCATGTGGCTTCAAATTTCATCCTTTTATACAGTAATGCCTAAGAGGATTTGCCTCAAGAGAGAGCTGGCATGACTGCAGCAACCTTCCCCCAAGGGCTCTTCCCTATGGAACACAAGTTTCTATTTGCAGCTAGTGGTCTACAGTACCTTCCCTGTTCAAGGCTGCAGGGAAGGAAGGCTGAATCTCTGCATCTCTATGCAGCCAGGACCAACACCACCTGCCCAGTCCTGCAGAGAGAAGCAACAGTGTCAATTTTTCTACTGATATAATAATTCCTGTCACTAGGATCTTGGATCTATTATCCTCACCAACAAGAGATCAAGTCTCTAGACTTATATATCCTCAGACATGTATTGCCTCTAGTATGCCTCCATTTACAGACTGATTTCTCAGGCGATGTGCTCACCAGGAAACTTCACAAAGGGTTGTGTGAGGTATGGTCAGAAATGTTTCACCACACAGCACCTTCAAAACTTCCATGATAAAAGTCATATATAATTCCTCCTATTTAAAAAAGGACTTCTTGGAACTGAAATCAGAGACAACCTTTGAGGTACTTCAACAGCTTCACTTGAAGTATATTTTAGGAGTAAATGGAGGTTTAATATTCTTTAGATGACAAAAAAAGAGCCATGATGTCCACAGTTAAATACTACGACATCCTTTTCTAGGCTTGCCAAACAGCACTCTTTTTTTTTTTTTTTTTCAATCATAACCCCTCCATTTCATCTAAAGCATCCATCTGCACATAGCAAATTTACTAGTCCACGTGCAGCAAATTGATTCCACTAAGCAAAAAAAGCAGAAAAAGTAGAGAAAGAAAGTGTAAAAGAGCCCCCCGAAGATGTAGTGGCAGTACAGACTCACCTTCAAAACTGGCCTTTTCATTTTAGTTAGGGAGTTTCACCCTTGTTGCAGAAACAGGGACAATTATGTTCTCCAGTCTTTAAGGAGGGTGGCTGAAGATCATTAGCAACACCTGCATCTGCAAATCATTTTGTAATGCTCTGAATGGAAGATGGTAATAAATTGCACTGACATTCATGGAACATTTGCAATTTCATCATTCAAGAGAACACAGGGATTCTAGAGGAGAGGCATGATAGAAAATCTTACATGATAGGAAATAATATGGGTAGTTTGCATTTATATAGCTCCCACCACCTGAGAATATTAAAAAAATATATAAAAATACCATCTGTATCTCAGAACATCTTTCATAAGATTCTGTAGGCCTTCTAGCCGACCTCAGATCAGAAAAGGAAGACACAAAACAGAGAGTTTTGCTCCAGTTTATAGAGGGGTAAACGGTAGAAGAAACCAGTCAAGAATTCCTTGTTCTACCTACCCTACAGCTTCTCAAATGCTTAAGTGCTGACATCAGAAAAAAATAATTCTCAAAGACATAATAAAGTGGCACAGAAATATTTAACAACACTGCAGTTAATAGAGTTTAGCCTTTTAGCAATATGATCCAAACCTATAGATAAAATAAGTTGCATAGCATGTAGCTTATTCCTACAGCAAATTCTACTGTAACTTAATTAACATACAAATACAATTTTTCTTCTATTCCCACAATAAAAGAAAAAAAATCTATTTCCTAATGAACTACAGTTCAAGTTTCCTTTCTTTCAGCTCTCCAAGACTGGAAATGTACTAATTCATTTTTTGACTTTTTCTTTTAACCTTGTTTGTTGCAGGAATTTCAGGGACTGAAAACAACCATAAATCGAAAAAAAACTTCCTAAAGCCATTTGGATTTAATCTTTTTCAACACAGCAGTTTATATTTCAGTATTATCATGTTGTCTAGCTTTCTTCTAATTTTGCTCAACTCTCAGAATACAGTTCACTGGGGAGCAAAGAGGAAACCAGGTGGCTTATGAATAATTAGCACTTTTTACAGTATTTCTTCAGATGCGTTTTTACTAGCACACTGTTCTAAATTTAATGGGATTCTGAATACTCTGAACATAAAGAGAAGTATTTACATGGAGCAGCATTGTCTGTCTTGGTTGATTTACTGCTGGTAGAAAGAACTCATTAGCTGTCAGGCCAGTTGCTGAAAAGACCACAATGTCAATGCACAAAGTTGACATAATGAAAATAAAGGAATGAATCTGGGCCAAATTCAGAGGCAATCTGTAAGGTAATGTAATTTAGACCCACTTATGCTTGCTCGGATTCCCTTAGAACTTGTTCTACCCCATCTATTGATGAATGAGGGAATCTAAATTGATGTAATTTATTTACCACAGAGTCAGAAATGCTGTAAGGCCCCTAAGTTGGGGGCATTTAGTCATGCTTTCCTACATATTGTTCACACTGTTAATCTGTCCTGAATCCTCCCTTCTTTTAGTGTTTCAGTCTTTGATGCATGCCATCGAGAATGCCTGAAAAGCAATGGGCCAAGTGAGAGGCAGAGTACAAGTAAACGAGCATGACTTGAAGGTAGAGGAAAATCTAAGCTGATGAAACACAGACACTTGGGGAGCCAGGTGCCTATGGCATGCACATCTACTCCCCCCATCGCTTGGATTCAATTTGAGATTTGGGTCTGCATACCCTCCATTACCACCAGCAACTGAATTTGTTACTCAAGCAACAGAAGCAACCACCATTCACAGACCCTCATTTTAGGGACTGGCAGAACCTTATGATGATCCAGTTTGACCTTCTGCATAACAGAAGCCATTAAATATCACCCAGAAAGTCCTGGACTGAACACAGCAAGGATGAATGAGAAAAACCCAGTATCGATCTAAAGACTTCAACTGACAAGGAAATCTGCTGCATGTCTCAGCAATATGCTCCAGCAGTAAATTACCATTGCCTTTCAAAACATGCACAGTTTCATCTCTTGGATTTTAATGGTTTCAA
This sequence comes from Formicarius rufipectus, assembly GCA_013399695.1. Classification (NCBI taxonomy): domain Eukaryota; kingdom Metazoa; phylum Chordata; class Aves; order Passeriformes; family Formicariidae; genus Formicarius; species Formicarius rufipectus. Next base: position 355,745 of record VXAU01004440.1, on the reverse strand, counting down.
TTTTCAGCCATTGGCTCTTTCTTTGTTCTACTAGACTGGATAAATTTCTTAATGTATTTCTTATAGCGTACAGTCTGATTGTCTCTCACCCTTCAGTCCTGTGTTTCACATCTTCTAGACCCAAAATCAAGAGGATCTAAACTCTGCAATCAAAATAGTTTTAGAAAGAGTTGAGCTTGCACTATATGTTATCCTGATAAAATTTCTTCCTTTGGAAGAGGAAACAGGACAGCTGGAAACTGGTGACCACAGCCTTCACTATCTGAGTGCTCCAGAATACTATCAGTTGAAGTGTTTATTCTTGCTGCTGGGCTATCTGAGCATATTGGGAGGAAGGAAAAGAGTTGCAAGAGTCTTGACTGTTAAGCCACTGCTCTTCAGTTCCTTCCAAAGGTCTCTGACCAACAGCTATTCCACTGTTCCACTCTAAGTAAGCGCTCCATCACACAAAGCATTTCAGATTTTATCCCATCTGCTCATATACAGACATAGGTGGTCTGCAGTAACTCCAGTAACTCCTGCTGAACTACAAAATGTCATGCAACAAAAAAAATCCCCACACCTCAAGGGAAATCTCATTACAACTTGAAGAGTTGAAGGAACATGTGAGAAACACAGAAAGGGATGCTCTGGAGTGGCATCCTGGTCTTCTACTAACCCGTAAACGGTATTATCCAGAACAGGATGATTCGACATGGTTTGTGGTTTTGTTTCTAAGTCCCACAAGAAGATTCAACATGCCACCAGCAGTAAATCAACCAAGACAGTACAACATGTCACCGTTGTTTCTGATTACAGAGGCTGGCACACTAATCTGTTCAGGCATGGCTGATGCCGCCTGTCCCAGTCAGAGAGATGTTAAAGGTTTATGCACAGCCGAAAGGGCTGAAGCACAGGCTAGTCCAATTTCTCTTATGGTCAGAAATCTGACTCTTGTAGAGAAACTAGCTGGCTCTCGGCAAAGTTAATGTTTCTTTATTATCTGTCAGGATTATCTGCTGTTCATTTGGAATATCTGCTACCCAAGAAGGGGACAGACTTTGCACTGGAGCATCAAACAGAGCCAGGAGGAAGCACATCTCTGCAATGAGCCACAAAGGGCAGTCAGCATCAAACACCAGTTCAGCGCTTCCTATCAGCTAAAGCCTTTCATCCTGTGGCCTCCTTCACCTTCAGACTTGGCCTGTGTCTGCATTTACACTTTCCCAGAATAAAATCCTTGCTTCCCCCACCCACTTGGTAACCATCATTCAGCTAGTTTGTCTATGACTCATCCACTTCAAAACCCTGCTGACTCACAACCCTCAAAAAAGAAACTTGCTCAAAGAACATACTGAGACATGGGTACACCGTCCATGCCGCTGAGGAACTCATCCAAGTTCAACCTGCTCTCTTTACTAGTGAGAGAAGAAAGATGAGTTTCGTTTGTGACTTTATCATTTTAAAATCTAATTAGCTCTCAGATATTTTTAACCAAAGTATACCTCAGTGGCCTGATTTCCAAAAATATTATGCACGCAGTAGCTCTCACCAAACCTAATGGGCACTCAACAGTAAAAAATTAGGTAAGGCTATACAGCTTTTGAAACAAGAATATATAGGCTGACTTCTTGGACCCCTGGGTAAAAACTGTGGCTTATGCATGTGATAATACATGTTTAACATCTTTGAAGAGTGTGTGAAGTAAAAGCTACAGCTGCAGGGTTAAAAAAAAGGGTAATACAAAAAAAATAATTAAGACATTTCAGTTGGAGCTCTCACTCCTGAGTTGACCATGCTCCTTCAGCTTCATATATTCAAAACTGAGTTCTTATGGGCTCTCCTTGAAGGGCAGAAATTAAAGAACCAGACAAATTTGTCTTTATTTTTTCCCCTCCTTCACTGTATAATTACTAACATACCTACCGAGGTAGGTAGCAGAACCCCCTTTAACTGAGGCGAAGGGTTTCAGCAGCTTCCTCAAACACGCCTCTCACCATGAAGCAGGAATTCCTTGTGCCTCACAGCACAAGCCACTGAGAAAGGTCTGGTAGAGGTACTGCAAATCAACTTGATTTCACCTCTGAGGAAGGGAGCACTGTCTGGATGAATTGTCTTCTAATACTGTAGCCCTTCTAACCTATCAGTACACTGAGGAAATGAAAATTCACACTGCAAGGTTATCCTCCCCACTCTCCTATTTCTCCTGAACTCTACCAGAATTTCTGCTTTTCCACAAGCTGCCTAATAAATTTACAGCCTAGTTCAAATTATGGCTTAAAGATGAGTGGTTTACCTTCAGTTCTCTTGAACTGTGAAAGGACCCCCAGTCATCCCTCAGTCAAAAGTTACCAGAGACTTCTCTTCACTAGGACTTCACTGTTGGAAGCACTCACATGCAGGACAGATCTAGCTTGTTTTAATATTTGGTGTTCACAATCATGTGAGAGTAAAACAAAAAAAAAAGGGGAAAAAAAAAAAACACAAAAAAGAAAACCCAACTAAGAAATGACAACAGAATCAGAATCAGTCATCTTCTGAATTAGCCACAGGACTCATTGTCACAACTTGAGTTTCTTCAGAAATTTCTTACTGTTCATATCCAAGGAAGACACCCACGCATATAAACTAAGTATAAACTAATCAAGGTATTTCTCTGACAGACTGAAAAGAAAACAATGATGTTATTTTTATTTCTCATCAAAATTATTTGCAAAGAACCAAGTCCCATGTTGAAACAGACTGCATAGCTGGATAGACAGATTAGCCACATAACACTAATACTGAAATGATTCAGGACTGCATATCTAAACCAGCTAGTAAATCCTCTCACTCCAATCTTGATAGTTCTAAGAATTTATTCCTTTCTACTAATTTAAACATTTATTCTTACTAGAATCTTTTTAAAAGATAAAAGATTACATCTAACCATTCACACGAGCTGATACAGATCTGGTACACACCATGAGTAAAAAAGCAAGTAATATTTGAATNACATTTAAGAAAAAAAAATAATTTTAAAAGTCATTGATCTATTCTGAATATAACACTGGCACTTCTTGTGCCATATAACCTCAGTCAAAACACAAAAAGGAGAAGAAAAATGAAAAAAAAAAAAAAAAAGCACTTAACATCTACCAAAGCAACCATTGAAAAAATACTGTTAGAATGTAAATTTAAATAAGACTAATTCATTTAAGAATCTCACCCAATGTATTTCCTCACCCCCCAAAGAAAGATGTGTCCAAGACTGCACAGTTCAATGGGGACTTCAAAGTTGCTATCAGTCTCTATATATAAAGCATTCAGATACTGCAGTGATGGGCAGCAGTATAAAACCCTAAGAGAGAGAGAAAATTAGATAAAATGCCCTCAGGAACAAGAAACTTTCCAAGTTTACTAAACCAAGGCTTAAATTGAAACAGTATTACTTTTCTATGTAGTAGCAGTTTTTCATCTTTTAACTCTCTACTGTTTTTAATACCCTCACAAAAAAATGACATTTCTATCTGAAAGGCCAAATTCTGGCAGTCCTCATGGAATAATTCCCTATCACATATGCAGTGCTGCAGTTTCAGCAGAGTTGCTCACAAGGTGATGTTCAGCTGTGAGCACACCTGGACCACGAGATGGGGCCCAAAGGGAGAACACCTCCCAGGTTACCAGTCTCCTGACACAAGCACTCCATCTGTCCCAATAAATCACTTCTACTAACCACAATGGGAAGAAAATTAATACAGTTAAACAAATCAGGCACAGGGTTTTTTCCCCCTCTACTTGTCTGCTTTAGATATTCCCACTGTTAATGCTGAGTAAGCAACACACACAGCAGCACTTGGCACCAATGCAAAATACAAACCAAGAATTCAAAAATACATGTCTAATTAAAAAAAAGTCAATGATCATTAGCTAAGTGCTAACCCCAGAACTAGTCTATAAACTGAAGAAGTACTCAGGACTACAACTTACACCTAAACCTAGGGAGTCCTGGTGAGGTTTGATGGTACATCCCTAGCTTTTTAGAAGACTGCATTCTGCTTTTTTTTGGTGTATGTCTGACTTTTGAGCCTTTTAGGCATATCTGAGTGAGACCTTCAAGGTTTTTCCTGCAATCTAGAGGGAGAATTGGTACATGTACAAATACACGCATTGAAAATTTAGATCCTTTTGAACTAAAGTACCTCTAGGAATAATAAATTCCTGCCACTTAATAAAAGAGCTGGTAACAGACCAAAGCAGTAAGTATTTTTCAAAGTACATGTTTCAGAAAAATAAACTCCACGTGACTACTATCTGTCATGTTTTTTCTCTATAAACAAATAATCATTTCCTGACAGTCCATGTATCCCAAATGTTACAAGATTTTTAAAATTTAAAATGAAATGAGGGCATAAATCATATCCCTTTTTACTACCTAATCTAAGTAGCTACAGATGAACAAACAATAAAGTTATTTAAATCATTAACACTGTGCTGCTAACAAAATGAAGAGTTACCTGTTTGTAGAGGTATTTGCTTTTGGAAATACATTCTGTCACTGCTATGAAAAGAAAAACAAACAAAACCAAACAAAACAAGAACAAAACCAGTCAGCCAAAAACCCCCAAACTTCTTCCCTTGTTCTCCCTTCCCCTAAGCAAAATACAGTACAAGTGAGAGAAAATTTCCATGTCAGCTTGTAACTGTAAGCCCTAAGGAGCTCTTGGTCTTTGGAAGAGCCAAGTACATACGGTTCTAGCTGAAGTTAACAGGAGCTGCAGGTGACCAGCACTTCTGACTGAGGCCCCAAGCTACTGTAGGAGCACTGTCCCTTGGAAATTTCAGCCTAACATTTATCAGCAGCCAACCTGCTGAAGTGCCAGATGTGTGCAATCCCTTTCCCCCACAGGTTGTACTTTTCCAAAGCACCGAAGAGTTGTGGGAAACACAGCTCTCCTGCAACGCTACAGTCCCAGTGCAACGGGAAGCGAGCCTGAAAGGATACCAGTTCTAATCCTCACTGAGCAAGAGCCCAGGCCATTGCACACCATGGTATTTCCAGAGCTCTCATCTGCTGGGAATAGACTTCTTGTCTCACACTGACCTCAGCTGCTTTGCTCTTTTGTCCAGTTCCATTACGTTCGCTGTGAAGTCAGCCAGAAATACCAGCTAAGACTTCACTTGTTAAGTGCCAGCTCACCAACACAAGCACCTTCAGAGAGACACACCATGCCTTCCTTCACACCCAAGTTCTGCCAGGCAGCAGAGATGGGGAAATTAAAGCTCAGGGAAGCAAGGCAGTTGTGAAATGATTGTGTGCAACTGCAACCCTAAATATTAGAAAAGAACATTGTTTTAAAAAATAGCAATGCATGAAGTGGGAAGGCAGAGTGACTCATTCCCGAGGTGATGGAGTAGCACATGGTACATGGGTAAACAATAAACACTAGTTACCATCTACCATCCGGGTCCCGGCACTGCTTTGAATGCAACCTCCCACCAGGCACTTCATTTCTCTCTGCTGCTGTTCCTACCCACCTTTGTGAGCCTGTCTTATTTACATTGCTCATAAACTCTTGCAGGCAGGGACTATCTCTTACCCTGGTTTTGTATGCAGCTCAGCGCAAATGAACTGCACAGTCAGAGGCAGTCTGCAAACAGTAAAACACCGTTTAAAAAAATAAAGAGGGGAAGAGTATAACTGGCTTGCAATATCTAGATAAGAAAAAAAAGAAAAAAAGTTGTGATGGCCAAATGGCAGAACAAACACCATGACATACATATAAGCATTAGGCGAAAGAAAAATCTTAAAAGAATGAGAAGAAAACAAAACAAAGGGGAAAAATCAAACCAAAGAAACTGGTAAAGAGGTAGATTTGCTAAATCAAAAAAAAAAAAAAAAACCCAGACAAATTGAAATATAAAAATAAGGCTTCTGGTTTTCCTCCTATTGATTTTGTGCTAATGGTGCCCATACCTCGTGCCTCAGGTTTTTCCAAAGTCTGTCCTTGTCACCTAAGCTTCAGATTGCCTCTTTGTCCCTTGGACTGGTTAAAAAGAAGGCATGATAATCATGACTGTCACCTGACAATCCATCCTGAGAACAAACAAGAATGTGGGAAAGAGGAGGAAGGAAATCAAATCCACATATCTCTTCCTCAGAATAGCTGACTAGCACAGAAAGGAAGTCACTCACTGAAGGTTAAGAAATAATAAACAACTAATAATTTACTCCCTTGCTAAAAGACCAGGAGAGATGAAGCATAAACACCTACTTCATTGGCTGTTGTTGGAGCAAGGCAGTCATACTTCACTCCTCAGCACACATTGTAAAATCCAAATCTACATCTTTGTGGCCATTGGCACAGTTCCTTGTTCAGCTTTAAAAACACCCACAATCAACCCTTGTTTGTAGTGCTTTCACATATATAAAACAAAACCCTTGGGACACAAGAAGTTATCAACAGCAGGAATATCATCCATTTCACTCCCATCCACCTTTGAGCCAAACGAGCTGTGACTTTTAAAAATGCAACTACTTCCAACACAACAGAGAGGGAAGCATGTATGACAATGCTGCAAGCTGAGGTGAGAGGAATACAAAGACTTATGACAACAGAAAATCTAAAATAAGTCCTGGCAAGGCACACAACATCAGGCATGAGAAAACCAAAGCCAGTTGGCTGTGACAATTCTGTATCTATCAACTACTATTTAGCTAACACCCACCCACAAATAACTTCTTTGCTATTGCCTTGCTGATTAAAAGCTTGGTATAGATTGGAAAAATGAAACTGAAGGACTTGAACACAGACCAGTCCATACATGAATTGTGACGGTTGTTTTTAATACCCTTCCTATCAGTGCCTAACAAGGCTGGCAAGGGCCAGTAAGGCTGAGGGCTGTGCACAGGCACTGTTTGAAATTATTTTTCCCTTTGTTACTTGGATGTATGAAGTAGTCCTTTGCATCCTTGTCCAAGTGTCTGCTAAGTTCTACATATCTTGTGGAAAAATGTGGGCCAAGCATTGTATGCATCTCTACAACACTGTGAACTGGGCCCTGATCTGCTACTCATATCACTCGTCAAGCATCACAAACATCCTACTCACCTGGACACCTTAGTAGGACTGCAGACAGCCACCTTCCACAATACTGAAACAACAGGGAATTCCTCTCCTCCAGAAAGAGTGTCCTCTCACCCTGCTCCATTTCTCCTGTTCCCCAAGAGAAAGGCTCAAGAGGAAGATGTGACATTGAACCAGCTAGGCAGGTTCAGGCTTTAGCTTCAGGTCAGTGATTTTGCAAAGTGCTCTGTAATTCTGGATGCCACATCTGGAAGTCATGCTGGGTCTAGTGTAAGATATTTTTGAGGCATCCATCTGTTGAAGCTGTGGGCTCTCAACACTTCTGGATAAACAGAGATCAACATGCTACCTTCTGCAAATGTTTTGCCTTAATTTTTCCAGCTTTGCCTCCATTCTTATACCACTCATGCACCACATTTGCTCATAAAGCAGCAACAACATCCCCTGTCTCCAGTTTCTGCCCAAAGAGAGAAGGTGTGGATTTCTACACAAGTTTATCCCCAAAGTCTCAATAATCCAGTACAGGCTTCCAAAAACTGAGGCCATTATACGCAATAAGGTGTTCAAGGCACCTCTCAGAATGGGCTCTGAAGATTAGTTAATGTTTATACAGCCCACTGAAAATTGAAATGACTGCTACATGCAAAGTATTACCATCACCAGGGATCCATTTAAGTCATAGCAGGGCAGACAGTAAAGGAAACAAAACTTATTTCTTCTGTCCAGCACAATTACTGCCAGACTTACGCATGCTAAAAACACCCAATAACCCATCTAACACAGCAAATTAATGTTTATGCTATTAAGTTTAGACAATCTTATGCTGAAAGCTTTTCAAACTACAGGAAATTACATGTTGCACAGGGACAACTGTATACAATTACAGTGATTTCGTAAAATGGCAGATATATAAAGCAGAAGCTGAGTGGCCAGCAAGGCTAAATCTAAATCACATAGATAACAAGTATGTCCTGGTAGGCCAGTAGTCTACATCTTTCTCACAGATGTTTCTAGAGACAGGAATTATATCGATAACCTCAACATTCAAGACAACTCAGTGCCTCACTGGTACAGGTGTGCACTGCAACGACAGACACATGGGATCAGGATGTACTACTACTGCCATCCTGGAGTCACTATACATCAGCCAGATTTATTATTATCCCATCTTGCATGACCAGGTGACACCCATAGTAAAAGCAACACCAAAAAGGACGTGGAAATATTTGGATCAACTCCTGTGTTTCTTTAGGATGCAAAAGCTCCAAAGAGATACAAAGAGCACACATACAACATACAAGGAGTGTGATGCTCTCCCAGGCAGAAAGCTCCCAGCTGCTTTCCTAAAGGCTACAGCAATATGTCTGCTTTATGCTTTTCACTAAGGATTGTTTAACAGTACTTAGTGCAGCTCTACACTGACAAAGTAAACGTTGTCTTAATACAGCCTAGGTAAAGCATTCAGCTTCCCAAGTCCTGCTGCACGCTTTGTCAAACATCTGAAGGACTGCCATGCCTCTGAGTTTTTTCTGATGTCTTTCGGGTATAGAGCAGCATTAAAGGTAGTTTTCGTGAATGCAAAACCAGGCAGAGGCTTGTCTAAGAGCTATTGGTCCTATTCTTTACCTTGTTCATTGTACTGTTCACAGTACTTTTCATCACCAGTCTCCCTTCCTCTAAACAATTTCAGAAGTGTCATTTGCACACGAAATGTGTATATATTATACCACTCAGTTACATATGGTAGATTATCAGTTTGTGTATATCAGCTAAGCAGAACATTGACAGCTGTGTAGACACATCTCAGCTGATACTGAAAGTAGTCTTGTCAGCAGTTCTGATCTTAGAGTTGAAAAACTTCGCTCTAATTAGGCTGAGAGGCCGTGATATGATTTTCTGGAATGAACACTAAATGAATGCAGCTGATAACACCATCTCTGCAAAATATCCTGTTTGGTTTGTCTTTAAAAGATAGTATTTTCAAGTTAAAAATATCCTGACTTACAAGTGATATGTCCCTGTTGTTTGCATTCACAAAAATCTGAATTTTGTATTTTAAACTGTGTCTTATGCTTCATTAATATGAAATCACCACTCTGCATCACAGAAGTATTAGCCAAGCTCCAAGTGACCTAATTCATTTTTAATATTTCATAGTTTGTTAAAAGCTGAAATGAGAGATCACTAACACATTTCTGACACTCCCTGTCATGAATCAAAAGATGTAGGGAAAAGGTCATGTACTTACTAACTGGCACGAAACTACATTCATCGCTATAAAATGAGAGAACAGAAATGAAGACTGCATTTCCCACTATGCTTCTCTCTTTGTAAGAGCATCCATCAACTTGCACAACACCAAAAAGCAGAATTTATTTATATGCATGTCTCTCAATAAAAGGTCAGAGAGAAGCGAGACAGAAAAGAAATAAGGATCGTAACCTTTGTCTAACCAAGTAGTTCCTTCCCTTTAAAGTATATTCAGCAGCAACAGCCTTTGAAGACCAAAATAAGAAACAATTCCCAACCACATAAAGAAACTAACAAGTCCCTTATATGGCTAAGAATTGCAATGCCATTTTTTTTCCACAGCCAGAAAAATTAGAACAAGAGGGGAAAATAGAGCAAACTTTAAACAGGCAGCTCTTTGAGCACTAGGGAATTCACACAGGCACATCACTCCAGCTTTAAGAACTGCCACATACTTTCTTCTTTAAAGGGAAGGAGGACATTATACCAGGTGAGTCTCTGAAATCTAGATTTTAACTCTCCTGCTGTAACTATGGATACCTAGCTTTAAAAACCTTTTGTGATGTAGCGGTACACCAGGCTCCCTTATCTCCTCCTCGGGTGAAATGCCTCCATCTGAAGTTCCCTAATGTCCCTTTATCTCACCGAGGCACCACCTCAAGGTTTTGCCAGCTCCGGGACTGTGCATCCTGAACAGACCTCTGTCCTATCTACTGCATCTTCAGTCTACCTCTCACCCTGCCATAACCCTGGGGTGAACACTGCCAGCTTCTCAACCGGGAGGGCAACTTGACTACATCATGTGTTGCTCCAAATAACCAGAGTTTCTCACAGGCAAGACATGTGGGATTTCTTGGTTGATCCAGTCCTGCCATCTCCCATTGGCACGAGGTGGAAAGGTCAGGCTCCTGTGCAGAGTCGATACTGAACTTTGAATGGCTCGGCCTGGCTGGTCTCTAAATATAGCTGGGCAGAGAAAGGGCTGTGAAAGTGGGTGGAGAAGGGACCGGGACAGAAGCCAAATGAGCAATCAGTTAAATAAAACAACAGCGTGTTGGTCCACCGCTAAGATTCTCCCACTCTGCGATGTTCTGCAGCAGAGTATTTGAGTGCAGCTTCAGGATTTAGTCTATTAATGCAAACTCACAGAATAAAAACAAACTACTGCTTAATCTATACTTGGGGAGTGGGGGGGATACAAATCTGTTCAAGAACTTCTCTTCTTGAATAAATTTGAATTACCCAGGAGTGACATCACTTCCACAACGTGACAGCCCATAAATCATCATCAACCACATGGTACTAACGATAAAACATCTGTCATGAAGACACCAATGAGGAACAAAATATCAGAGTGCTTTACATTGTAAACACGCAATCTTATGGGTCTTCTGGCTTCTACTACAATCTATACAAGTCAGGTGGTTTATTTCATTCATTTGCATCTGAATAAAGACAATACAATTAAGAGAGGAACCTTCACAGAAAATCTGTCCCAACAATTTTATCTGCATAAATATACTACTAATGCAGCACTCAAAAATGTAAATATGTACTTTTTAATAAATTGCCATATTTGATACTGAAGTTGACTTTATAACAAATAAGTAGAGAGAGAATATATTTCCACCACAGTTGCAAACAAGCAAGCACAAAAACAAAACAAGGAAGAAAGAAACAAAGAAAGAAGAAAGGGGAAAAAAGTCTTCCAGTTCAAAAAAGCAGGAAAAACAATATTTTTCTCTTATTTGACAATGTCAGACCTCAAGTCTTTCAGCTAATAAAAACTTCTAGGAGAAGATATTAGACTTTGCTGCAAACCAACAAAATATGAAAGACAGTATGACTGAGGAATTCGACACAAGTCTCCAATCTGCAGCTACAGACAGGACAAGCAACCTCTACTTCACTTCTCCATTTAGAAACACTGTATCCTCAGAAAATGGACTTGTTTCAAATTTCAGATGCTACACAGTATTTTTATCTTAAGAATTGTAAAACAAAGCAAAACCAGCTCTCCAATCCTTTTTGTGGATTAACCACATTTAGTTTCTTACAGAAATTGTTAATCTTCATTATAAGCACTGGGCTCCATGTGGGACATTTCCTATGGCAATTAGAGTTCCGCCCCGTATAAATCATATCTCAACAGTGGCAGAGAGAAAAACAGACAGAAAGACAGAGCATCTGGTTTAGGCTGCTCATTCTCTAAAATCCTAAACAAGGATAAAAAATGTTAAATAGAAATTATAGCCACAGAAAACACAAAATGCTGCTAAGAATCAAATGAGGTATGTCCACACCCACTCGCAGGATGTACAATTATATTGATAGACTGCTCTTATTTGTTGTGACTTTTGTTTGTTTGTTTTAATTGTTCAACTGCCCTGGTTTTGCCAAGGTAAACAGCATGTGCTTTGTGAGCTTGATCCTGTCTTGCTGAAGACAAATGAATCTTTTTCATTGATTTTTTTCAAGGGAAGCAGAAGAGATCCTTCTCACTACAAATTCTACTCAATAATATTATTGTTAATCCACTACTTCAAACATTGTTGCATCATTCTGCATAGGTAGACACCATTCTCAGGCTCATGCCCTGCACGTTTAGAGTGGCTCTCAGTGTAAAAGGGTTTACTTCTAAACTTCTGTCACTCAATCTTGCCCATATGAGTGGGAAAGAAACTGCCAAACGTCAACACACAAACACTCGCAGAATAGGCTCTGACAATATCTGAGTAAATCGCTGTTCTCTGCCTCCCTTCTCTGCCCATCTGCAGTCTTTGGTATGGAACAACTATATCATAAAAGCTCTTATTCGCACATGCTTTTGATATTACACTATTTAATCATGTACAGCTGTAGCTGATGAGACTGTTACAAAACACAATTTTAATGCAGCACTGGAAGCAAGTTCTGCAGACACGTTAACTATTTTTCTCTACATAAAATATCTAAGAGTAAAACTTTTCTTCAAGGAAAAAAAAAAAACCAAAAAACAGAACAAAAAAAAAAAAAAACAAAAAAAAAAAAAAAAC
>VXAU01004440.1:277011-335242 GCA_013399695.1 Formicarius rufipectus | reverse complement strand
ATTTGCTTTCTAACAAGCGGGCGGGGGAAGGTCACGGAGCCAGGTCGCCGAGCAGGGAAGTCGTCGTCCTCCCCCTACCGAAAACTACTCAGAACCATCATCCGGCACTTCGCGGAGAGGCGACCCCGGGCCAGACATATTAAATACATACTTTGTTAGACCGCTTATATAAGACTTGGTTTATTTAAAGTTGGAACAAAATGGAGGAAGAGGGTAAAGAGGAAACTCGCCCGGCCTGACGTGCGGGTGTCTTCACGCGGACGTGTGAAAATACCGCGGTGCCACCAAAGTTCCCCGCGGCTGCATTTTCCCCTAGAAGGGCCGGGCTCCCCGCCCGCGGCAGCTGCCGCCGCCGCCCGAACCCAGGTGAGGGCCAGGTGTGGCCCCCGCTCCGGGCCGGGAGCCCCACACCTGCCGCAGGTCCCAGGCGTGCAGGACCTGTGTCAGCACTGCGATCCCAAATATTTATCCTCCAAACGACTCAAAGGAAGAGTCTGTCTTGCAACAGGACTATAAATCACCAGGGGGAAAGTGCGTGAATAACAAGATGTTTCCTTTTGCGCACAAATCCCAGCGTTTCTCCTTTTCTAAAATAACTTACTTCTTTAACATGTCATCAAAATTCCTGGGCCTTTCTACAGCGGCTTTGCCTATTTATAATTTTTTTTTGGGGGGGGAGGGAAAAAAGTGGGGCAGTGGTTTCTTTTTGTTTTTATTTAAATCATCCATAGTATTGCAGCAGGATTGTCAGCTGCTGTATTATCAACCAAATTGCTTCAAAAAAAATTATAAAAAGGATTTCTTTAAAGGGACATTTCTCAAGGCTGATAGAGCTAAAATTAGACTTGCCAGCTGTGTTTTGGTTTGTGGGCACGTGCTTGCACATGACAGGAACATGGAAATATCACGCTTTACTCTGGCAGTTTGCTGTTCTCGTAAGCAGAGGGTTTTGCTATGGGTTCCTGTAACTGCCCCATAGCCAGACAGTCCATGAGCAAAAGAAAGAAGAGCTGAAGGAAATGAGCAGTGCAGGAAGCCATACCCATGCTCCAAATACTGCCTATGCACTGTGCTTTCATCATCAGGCATTAATGATCATTAGTAGTTAGCTACTGTTTGAACTGTGCCATACAGTGGGAACACTGTGCTATGCTTGCTCAGGTATTTCCCCCTGTTACAGGAGATGAACTTTTGCAAAACAAGTGCTTTATTCCCAGAGCACTGTATGGGCATTAAGCAGGTTCTTGCACATCACTCTCACACGGATGAGCTCTGTGGAGCACTACCACTGCCCCAGCTTCCAAACCTGCTGAAACAGCTTCAGAAGAAAAGTATAGTTGGGTAAACTATTGAGTGTTTTCATTTCCTAATGAATTCCAAGCTGGCCAGGACTATGTGATTCCTCTTCAGAGGATCCCTCTTTTCCATTCATCTTCTCTTCTGAGAAGTGAATTAAGAAAAAAGACAGGAATGGGAAAAGCAGCCTGGAATTCCCACCTCCCAGCCCCACTATTTACATTACTGCTCAGCTTTAAAGATGCTGCCTCTCACCATAGTGCATGATACTCAGTTATACTCTTGCTTATGCTTTCTTTTCCCCCCCCCTCACCTGCTCCTCCCCTGAGGGTGAAATAGACTGTTTGAGGGTTGGTATCTGCAGGAGTGAATAGTGATTACTTGACCATATGTGATACTTTGAGCCGAGACAACTTTCAGATTGTTCTTTCAACTGCCAGACTTAAGTTGTTGTGCTTCTCTCCTCACCTTCTCAATTTTCCCTCAGGATATTAACGCAGTTTTTCTTGCTAAGCGGTTCGCTTGTAGAAGTGGATGTAACCAAATTTGGGACAAGAAAGAACCTATGTGCATAGGACAAAATAAAAGATGAATACTAAGGAAGTGGAAACCTGTACATTCTGACCAGGAAGGACCATTTTGGCTATATCCTCTGACTACTGTGAGTATTTCAAATGATGCTATAAAATTTCATCCCAAGATTTCCACACACTCCCCCATGAGATGCACTAGCCAGTAGCTCCAGCAGATCTCACAACAAAGGAAAGGTGGGCAGCTACAGAAGACTGACTGTTATCTGAGTGGATAACAGCTCTACCTTTCTCCTGCTCTGTCTCAGCAAAGATCTGAAATCTGCAGATGGTTTGGAATTCCCTTTTCACCTGTAATCCTGAGCAGATGCTGAGCAGCCTCTGCTGTTTGCTCTGAGTGCTCAGCATCTTGCATGATTGAGTCTTCAGAGATGCAAGACAGAATGGAGGCAGCAAAAATAGGAATTCAATATAAAAGAGTGGGGGGCCAAGGGGAGAAGATAGGAGGCAATATAGCATAGCAAAAATGCAAATGAACAGCCACAAAAGCAGATTTAGATAGCATACAGCCTCTGAACAAATGCTAGTGCTGGAAAATGGAAAATTTCCATTTGCAAAATACAGACATCAAAAAGATCATCTGTGACTCGGGAGCACACTATTTAAATAGAATCCCCTTCATTTTCTGGCCTGTGCATTTGAATAACTGAATCCACTTGCAAACTGAAATAGCAGTTTGCCTACCAAGTGTTAAGTATAAATGTTCCTCAAAAGAAAAGACAAGCTGTTCAATCCCAGTGAGCAACAGTGAGCAAACTTCACAACTTTTTTTTCATCCTATGGGAGGCTTGTTATCAAGCCCCAAGTCCACTCCTGGGAACCCATGAAGCGAGCCATGCCCCACTGCATTTGCAAAGGCACTGCCACCACCGTGTTGCTGACCCGAGGGGACATTCACAAGCCAGGTGAGCAATAACAATCCCTTCAATGGGAACTTTAGAAATTAAATAAAATAAACAGGAACACATCATCTGTAAAACAGACAGTCAAGTACATTTGAAGGCAGGCACCAAAGGATATTAACTCAGCACAACCAAAGCTGTGAATAAGAAGCCTGGAGTTAACTGACAGGGAGAGGGGGAAAAAAAAAAAAAAAAAAAAAAAGAGCGAGAGAGAATCCTTCTCACGGCAGCCTGAAGTACAGAAATTACATGTGTTTGGATGCATTTTCACCTTTCATGAAATGCAGATTTCTTCATTCACAAAAAGTGAGTTGAAAGAAAAAAGCAGACAATTAATGGAAAAATGTCATTCAGGGGCCTCTATTTGCTAACATACCATTCGACTTATATTGGGGGTTTTAGAACTATTTTTACCTATCCTATTAAAAGCTTTTAAAGTTATTGATATCAGAATCAGGTACCAATTCAAACATTTTTCTAGCTCCTTGCTCTTGAAAAGCAACAATCTATCATAAAAGCTCTAACTTCTGACTAAATTATGTCAAGATTGTCTAAGGCAGGACTAAGGACATGCAGATACCACCACCTAAAGCAATATAATAGGCTAAAGAGGAAAAAAAAACAAACAAACAAAAAACAGAAAAAAAAATAAAACCAAACAAACAAAAAAACCCAAAAACAAACTATTATCATTGGCTTACATTTTTTACACTCTCTCTACTTTTATTCTATTTACTCATTAAAGCTATTTCAAAGGAGACCACAGTGATGCTTGACAGCTTGTTTACAATGGGTTACAAGAAGAGTACTGATTTTACTTCTAGATCTGTCAGCTCCTTCAGTTCAGCTACCCTAAAACTATATTGATGAACACAGAATTTTACTATTTAATAGTTCATTTATCACCTAGGCATAGCTAACTGAATTTCTAAGAAGCAACATACCCTGGGTGCAACCATCAGTAAAGCATGTGATAACTATGGAGGTGGTGGGTGAAAAAACACACAGAACAAAATACTCAACAATGACAGCATTAAGTGTCTGGGATTGATAGAATCTCTCTTAGTTGTGAGGATGCCACCATTTTCAGATGCCTACCTCTCATAAGAGACCAGACACCACTGAAGGTGGGTTTCCCCACACATGTGCACCTTCTCTGCCTGCACGAAAAACAGCCAAGTTTGCTCTCCAACCTTCAGCACTAACCGTCACAGCACCACAAATTCTAGAATTAGGCAGAGCTGCAGATGGCATAAAGTAAATCTGAAAGAGTAAATGTATAAGACTTTGGACAACAGCAAAGGCTTCTTAGCTATCATCAAATTTCATTAATTTTCACTTCACTATTTTCCATTTTAATACTACGGCTCAGGTATTTCCACTAGTCTACTTTTACATAAAGACCCAGTCCTAAAGGAAATCTTTGGACTGTAGGAGAGTGAAAAATTTTAGGAAAAAAAGTGAACAACTGTGAACATTCATTGATACTGAATTGTTTGTATTTTGCATCTGACATAATCCCTCACATACACAAGCAAATGAAACTAGCTGTACAGACAGGCTGAAATTATGCATTTAGGTCCTCTTTTTGCAGATATTAATGGATACAACCAAAGTAAATAATAATATCTTAGTTTACTGTCTACTTTTTCATCTCAGAACACTCTGCAAGGATTAGTTAGTCTTGTGATTTGGAAAAAGATTAAGTAACATGACCAGTCAATGGCAATGCCCCAGTTGTCACAAAGAACAGTGGGTTCCTCTCACCTCACAAGCCCTCATTGCATGGTAAAAGCCAAAGCAAATATGACCAGTGGGGTGAAAGACCAGTACTTGCTTTCAGTTCTGGAGGAAATTCATGGAGAGAGAAAGGAGTGCAATGGCAGAGATGCAATGTGAAGAAACAGGATATCTGTAGCATGTTATAGCATCACATGTCAATAGTTTAGGACTTTTGAGAAAATACCAGGATTGTGCACAGGTTAGAAAACATGCCTTTCAGAGGTGGTGTTTCATATAGCAACTCCACATCACAAGTTAGGAAATGTTGCATCAGGTTTTGAGTCTAAACTCTTAGGATAAAATGGGCAAACCCCCAAACACTAAGAGGACTAGCCAAGGCCATTTCTCATATTAACTTAATGCTACCAGCATTGGATGTGGTAGGATTCAGAGAGAGAAAATCCTTCACCTCTCACCTTCCCAAGTCCAAAGTCCTGCCTACTGGTCACTTTCCCCATCCCTCTGTTTACTTAAAATAAGATTGTAATCAGGAAACATGAGATTTTTTTTTTTTTCTTAAGGAAGTTTATTTCTGAAGGTAATGGGGAGACATAAATATGCTGCCTGTTTACTGAGGCTCATAAACACATACGAACACAGGCAATTAATTGTCACTGAGAGAGTTCCAACACACATGGAAAATTCTAGCATTTTAGGGCATGTTTAACTAAATGTTCACCCATCATGTACTGAATTACTTAGTGAGATATTAATTTTGTGCTCCAGCTGAGGGTAATCACAGAACAAACTGGCATTATACAAGTTACTCTACAAAATTACAGCAAGGGTAAGCTTAAGAACAAAGGCCAGCAGGAGTCAAGCCTCTCAACTTGAAAGGAATTATCTTTTCCTCTAATTGAAGAGAGGGCTGTTTTGTTTTGCTTTTTCTTTCCTTCCTCTTGCTAAATTTCCAACAACACTCTTTGGCAGAAGGTCTCCTTTTGACGGGGCTTTCACGGTTAAAGCCCAAGGGCAGGGGCTCATGTGCCTGGGAAAGTTTACTAATGTAATTGCACCAGCATCCTCCACAGCTAGAGCTACACCCACGTAATGCCTCATGTGGGCATTCTTACCCGGGAGTCATTATGCTGCTAAATACCCCTATTTACATAAACCCAGAAAGACCAGACTGCTGGGTCCAGTTTTCCTACTGGTACTGCCCCTGACCTACAGCATAACCTTGGGCAAACCACTTCTCCTGCTCCCTCCCTTCTGTCTCCATCTCTCAAGCGTTGACTGGAATTCTTCATGGTGAGAACAAACTCTGTGTTTTTACAGTACCACAGGGGAACATCAATTTTGGTAGGGCACCAAAACAACACATCCGAAATCTGCAATAATGTATGTAAACAGCTTCTTCCACCATCCAGACAGCTGCTATTACTGAGTTCACAGGCTGTGGCTTTTTTTTTTGCATGGGAAAAAGTTAACAATAGGCAAGAATGGAGGGTCATCTCAGGCGACATTCCATCACTATCAAATATAATACACTCTGCTTTCTCTATACTTATATCCTCCCCAGCATGCCAAGACACATTTCTTCTTGTCTCTTTCATATCTGACAAGCTTATTTGCCCACTAAATAACATTTTAGCTAATGCTGTCTGTAAATAAGACCTGAAAGAGACTTTGCTAATAATTTCTATTTCATCTCCTAATAGACCCCCTTCTACAATGCTTTACAGTTATGGCAGTACCCTGGCAATTTAGTCCAAAACTTCATTCAAACGGCGTTGTAAAAATAATTTTTCATTACAACTACTGCAAATGTTATGGTTTTGATGAAATCTCAAAATACGACCCTTGGTTTTATTCAGTTTCATTCAAATTTGATTTTTTTTTTTAATTTTAATTTTTCCATAAAATTTCTGCCTTAACCTAACTGCAATATAAATTTCTCTACTTGGTCCCCTTTAAAAATGAAAAGTCAAAGTGTAAAAAAAGGTCTCCAACATGTTTTCAAATATACCCTAAGCAAAAATTCTCTTTTTTCTCTACCCACATAGGAAAATATTACTTAGAAATTACACAAATGAAATACTACTATTTAAATCAGTCTCTAGGGAATGTGTTCATCAGTTGTTTGTTTTTAATTGAAATTCATGACTGGAAAAAGCAATCTACACTTTAGCTTGCCCCAATAAGCCCTACAGTAATTCAGAATCTATTCAGACCGAAGTATTTAATAAATATAGAAAGATCACAGGTTACAAGAATCTGTAATCTTCAGTCATAACAAAATGCTATTCTTCTCCTTCTCACCTAAACACAACTGGGAACTCAAGTGGAAAGAACATAAAAACATGTACTAGGACCTCTAGTGCCTTTTTATCAACATGTAAAGCTTTCCTCAAGGCATTACACGAAAAATTATAAGTGTCCACTAAATATGGAATCAAAAGACTGTGTGTAATGATTCCCAACAGAGGGGGAATTTCCGGCTCTCAAATTCTGTCTCACCCAGATAGGGAGAAAATGCATAGCAAATGGAGAGGCACAGTACTGGGAACTGGATAAAAAGTCCCACGTGCAGGTAAGCTTCAGGCTTGAACCAATTCTCTGGTTTTCAAATCAGTTCACTCTCTTATAGGAATAATGGCATTTTTTTGTAATGGACAGCTTCCATTTACCACAGAACCAATGCAACCTGCCGTGCAAAATCAAACCTTATGTCACACTAGATTACTGTCCATCACAACCAAAGAAGCTGTGTTGAACTGAATATATTTGGTTCAGGAAATCTGTATTTTGTCAGCTGCAGTATAGCTCATTGTCCATTCAACAGTACCAAGCCCCTTCTGAACAGAGCACAGTGTAGAGAAATGTTTAACCTCCTAATCCTGTACTTGTCCACTTGCCAGAACAAAAGGGAGGGTGATACCTGACATCTAACAAAAACAGTTAGGACTGACACTTTCCTGTACCAGAGAAATTCTTTGAGTAAGACATCATTTATTTCCTGCAAACAGAAAAACACTAATTATAGCTCAAATATATGCATTTTTTTCCTCTGTAATTTTTTTTCCTTCCTCCCCTCCTTTGTGCATCTTCTCTTCAGTCTTATTTGTCAAATATCTTTTGCCTTCAAAAAAATCTCATCAAATCTCTACATTTTTCTTCATCTAAATGTTATCTGGCTTGACAATAATTTGCCTGCCTTCTTTTATGTATTCCAGCTGGAGTTTTCAATAAAGCACAAGGACTCAAGGCCACTGTATTTTTATTAGGAGATGGTGGAAACTTTATAATGATTTCTATTCACATTCAGCAAACACTCTTCCCTATTGTTCAACCCTATTCACCTCTCCCAACATCCTATTCCCAAATTGTTTTTACTCCCCAATCCTTCATACATTTTTTCTCCTCTTCATTCCTGTCCCCACCTAACCATCTGTCCAGCCAGCACAAGTCCTTTCTTCTTCTCAATCTTTTCTCTATTATGTTTTTAGTTGCTCTAATTTCTCTGTCACAGATAATTTAGGCTCCACTTTATTGGTTATGCTGCAGGTCTTTGAACGTGGAACTATAATATTCACAGAGGGGGAGGGCGGTTGGGGAAGATATCTCTGAGTTTTGGGGGATTTTGGGGGGTTTTTTTGGGTTTTGTTTGTTTGGGGTTTTTTTTTGTTGGTTGGGGTTTTTTGTTTGTTTGGGGTTTTTTTGGTTTAGTAACTTACAAATCCATCCTGCTGGTTGGGAAGAGAAAGCACTGGGTGCCATAAACATCTAACTTCACATCAGCCAAGGTGTCTCATCAGGGTTGTAGACAGGGTGTTTGGAACGTACAAAGTGATGATATTAAGAGGAGGAATTTGGTCTCATAAACTGAGGAGCCAATCAAACTCACCTCTTACTGACTACTTTTCAATAAAGGGTTTTAAAGATGGTTCTGCTACATCTATGTCTACACAGCTTCCCTTCTGCTCACAATTGCAAATCGTAAATTGTACACCCCTGGCTTGTCTTTTTAGGATCCTATGGCAGCAAAATAAATATCAGCTTAAAAACATACAAAGATTTTGCAAAAAATGTCTCACCTCACATACAACAGCTTAAGAATTACAAATAGAAAACACTGAAAGTGAGTAGGAGTTAAATATTAATCTTTTGATAGAGTTTTTCAGCTGAAATACTGACACAAATTCAGCTTGCAGATAATTTGCACTTTAACCACTTGGTACATTCCCACCAAGCAAAGGTAGAAGTTTCTGTATTGTGAAGGGCTTGCAGGAAATGAAAAACTTAACAATAACTTCATTTAATTGGGAAGTTGTATTTTAGCAATAGATATTTCTTTGTGCAACTCATTTTATTTGAATGTTTTATCAGAAGGGCCACTAGTGTTTCTGTCACTATGGGACTTGACATTTCCCATGTTATCAGGCATTCATTTGGGTGAACTACTGGTTTGCCAGATCTCTACACTGCAGCTGAGCATTTCCATCCTGTAGATCACATCCTCCCTACACATTCATGGTGAGAAATTTCAGTCAAACCATTTGTCCTTTTTTTGTTTCCTAAGAAAGACACAATGTTTTTTCCTGTGTTAGAATAAAGTGGTACCAAAATGTAAGCAAAAATGCCCAAGTTGATCCAGCTTCTTCTCCTTGAAGAGTGGCTGGAAGGAGCCTGAAGGAAGACAAGTTTTCTTACAAGTGGAAGAAGGACCTGAAATTTGGCCAAATGGGTGACTCTTTCTCCTAGGGATGTGCATGCTACCTTTCTTATGAAAGCTTCCCAGGTCTGGCCACATGAGAAACATTTGAAAACACACAGTCCCCACATCCTCAGCAAATACATCCCTAGAGTTCCTATACCTGCTTCCCTCCCAGCTTCCATAGACCTCTGCAGGTAGACATGGAATGGCAACTCCCTCCTTCTTAGTTGTAAGGAAGTGTGTGCACAGGAACCAGAGCTGCACAGAGGAGGAGGCAACAATCACAGCTATGACAGGAGATAATGGCAAATCACTTGAGTAGTGCTGTGGGCTATGGCACTGTCTTTGCAATTAACATACTGCTGTGTTGTTGGGGTGTTGTCCATCATTCACTGAGATGAGGAGCTGTGGAGAAGGTGGCACAAAAGGACTGAGGAGTAGGACGGGGATATATCTTGGTTACAGGGGGAGATGAAGACAATATATAAAGGCACTGGTGATGTAAAAGGAGCCCAGAGTGAGTAAGCTTTACAATCCAATGTGGAGAAGAATTCAATGGGGAGCTGGAAATACCTGTGCAAAATGTGATGTGAGATTAAGAATCAACTAAAATTAAGAATGAAAAAGCAGCAGCGATGGCAACCAGGTAGTTAAAAAGTTCCAAGTTGTTTTGGGGGACTTGGAGGTCATGAGACAAATCAAAATGGGGGAGAACAGAAGGGCACAGAGACACGTATGAGGAAAGAAGAGGACAGCCCTTTTCCCTCTGCATCCTGGCTGTAATGCCTGAATTCCTGGCACTGACCATTCCTCTGCTGTCAACAAAACTCCTCTACGCCCAGCTGCAAAGCAATCCCCCTCCTTCTAGCCCTGGTCCATGTAGACTATTAAAATCTAATGCTGCTAGACTCTCTGTGTCTCTGTGATAAATAGAAAGATTTCAACCTTGCTGACAATCCATTTGTCAATATGCCACGGGATGGCATTTTCAGGTTTTCAGGTTGTTGGCGTTTTTTTACATCTAAAACCTTTTTCACATGTAAATTAAATTAAAAGAACAAGAAGGGTAAATTCCATATGATCTCATATTAAGGTTAATGAGTAATGGGATAATTATAATGAGTAATAAAAAGATAACGAGTGTTCACAGAGAAGCCCATTACAACTGTGTAGACAACAATTACTCTGTAATTTTATACTTTTGAACACTTCACTTTGCAACCTTAATGCTTTTTTAACATTGTTTTTGCCTGTGTAATGATATATAACAGTCTCCAGACACCATCTGCAGTCTTCATATTTCCTTGATCTCTTTCAAACAAATTTTCATCCTGAGTATGAGAAGAGGTAAGTGATTATCTCACTGAGCAATAGCCAGGAGATAGCAAAGGGTCCATTTGGTTGTTGCCTCTCTGCACATTCAAAATTCCTATCTCAACAGCTGTGACCACGCTACAAACTCTTGGGCTTGGTTTGTCTTCTTTAGAGCCTCAGCTTTTGTGACAGTTTTGTACAAATTTCTGGATTCTGCAGTTTGCTTCAGTAGGTCTAAAACAGAAACCCCAGTTAACAAAGCTTCAGGACACAATTAAATAATTTGTTTTATTCCCTTGGGGTTGTGGCCAAGAGCATGGCAACAACCATTTTCTTGATTCGTTTTTATCTGACACTGCACTGATAACCGAAGTTGTATGTGCTGCCCTTCACTGATGTACCCCTGCTTAGACATGGCACTAAGCACATTTTTTAATTGGAAAGAGGCATTGCATGCTTACAGATTATCATCATATTTCAAGTTTACTGTTAAGAAAAGCCAATATTAATAAGGGTTGCTTTTGCATTTCTTTAGGCATAACATATTTTAGATGCAAATGTCACCTCTTAGGAAGCTCTTAGCTCTTGTTTCCAAAGTACTGTAGTCTTAATAAATGCCCAGTAGGACTGTCCCAGCTCCTTGTCACTCAAGAAACTCTGGGTCACTTTAAAGCCACTGCAAATCCCTAAACATCTGCATCATTCAGGCTGAAATCCTAATGTGTATCATACAGCAACCGTTGCTACACTACCTGCATGCTTATATGCAGGTGGTTCTCTTGGCAGCTGAGATTTCTATTTGCAATAAAAGAATAAAACCCTGTTTGCAGTAAAGAGCAGACACTTAGGGGGACCAGCTCAGTGAGCTGAATACCAGTGGAGCACACATTCTCATTTCCAGGAGCAGGGCCCTGAAGGAGTCATTGCAGTCTGAGTGGAAAAGGGGAGTTAACACTAAATAATATTAGATAAGAGCCAATCTCTACTCAGCACTCCTCAAACAGCATGTCTTAGGTGTAAAGCGAGAGATCAAGTAGGAGGGAACAGCAGTGAAGAATGATAGGACAAATGAAAGATCCTCTCTGCATGCCTCTCTGAATTGGTCTTTTCCATTATTAAGTCCTTTGCTACAAGAGAAAGGTGACAGAGATTCTGTGCTGTCACCGTCACAGCAAGTCATTCACTTGTTCTTCAGCATCACAAAGAACAATATATGAACTTCAGCATATTTATATCTCTAGTTTTATGCAATTATTTAGTTGCTGCCTCCTTGCATGAAGGAAACACAGTAACACCTATTTCAAGAACTAGTCTTGTAACAAGTCTAATCAGTAAGAAAGGAAAAAAAATATAAAATAAATCAGGTGATGTATGGATACTTAGTTGCGTAGCTCCTAGAAAGACCAACGAAAACAGATACTCTCAACTCCAAGGTGCTGCATTCAAAAGGACCACCTCTGAAATTAAACGATGGGTAGCTCCCTATATACAAACACTTAAATGTAACCCCTGAGCCAACCAGGCAAGCAGATGACTGTGTGCCGTGGCACACTTTGGGCCCACAGGATCACCTGGAGGCAGTTTGACCCAGTTCAGTAGAACTCCCTTCTAAACACCACAATCATTTCCTGAACCAGCTATCAAAAACTCCTTGCAGCAGCAACCTTTGCAAGCTGCACACCATGCCACTCGCTCCAGCTCCCCTAGGAACCCTACCACCCCTGTGGCTCTGGAACACCTCCAGTGCTCAGTCCCCAGCTCTGGCCTCCTCGTTAGGGCTGGCGGTTGTTGCATGACTGCCAGCATGAATACCAGCGCCTTTTGGCTGGTGAAGAGGTGTCATACCAAGCTTGGGATTTCTGGAATATGATACTAGGTTTTCTATACTAGTCTGATGGAGCTTCTAAACTTCCACCTTAGATGCTTTATATAACACAACAGATAAAAGATGAGTTGTAAAGTGAACAGCTAAAATTTCTGGTGCAATTGAATTTAGACTGCTTATTCCACCTTAGCTACACCCCTGAGTCTCTTCATTAGAATAGCATCTGCAAAATCGCATCTGATTCTAATGGCAGGACCCCTTGCCTTGTTCTCCGTGTTGGATGGGCACTGTTAACCATATGACAAAACATAAATATTTCATATTTTATTTTCTCATCACTTTTTAATGCCATACCATATTTCCTGTACAGCATTCAAACTCTGTTCTGAAGACAGAATTATTAATGTTTGCATAGACTCTCAAACAGGTGTGGTTTTTTTTGGTTGGTTGGGTTGTTTGTTGGGTTTTTTTATCACTACAGTAATAGCGCTTTGTAACACATGTAAATTTAAATTCCTAGCACATGAGGAGACAAAGAGCTATGTTCATCTCAAGTTAACAGGTCAGCAATTGAGGCACATACAAAATTAACTAAAAAGTCAGCACTGAGTTGTGGTTTCCTCTCTTTAAGGAATGGCCTACATTTTCAGAATACTGTGTACCATACACCCCAGTTCTGCTCAAAGCCCAGTCTTCTGCCAGGAGACACATGCTTATTGCTTCCAAATCATATGTAAACTGGCAGCTTCTGGTAAGCCACCCCTGCTGTCTTGCGCACAGCATTAAACCCTGCAGCTCCTTCTCAAACAAGCCTCATCCACAAACAGCAGCAAAAAGACCTTCCTGTCCTCCCCTATGGGACCAGCCCACCAAACTGCAGCAGCAAGTGTCATGGATGTCCTCGCAGCAGAGAGATCTGCTGAGCCTTAGCAGGCAGGTACTGCTCCAAGCCTCAGACCAGCATGCTAATCTCAATCTTCTTGCTCAGTGAACTTAATCCTACCCTTACAGTAACTGAAAAGAAAGATTCCTAATGGGAAAGGATGGAAAACCTTAACAATAAGTAGTTCCATCAATCCTTTTCTATATATAAAATTAATGATACTGAATTGTAAAATTATCACAGAATAAAGCAATGATTTTATAAAATACAGAGCTAAAATAGACTCCAAAGGATTAACATCGACAGTGGATTATCCCCTCCATACTAAATTGGGTAATGGATTTCTCCTAATACAGTATTTCTTCATAGCAGAAGCATAAGATATTCTTTTAAAAAAGATCTGTAATGTCTTACTTCACACAGGTCTTGTGGGGTTTTTTTGCTTCTTTCTTTTCCTTCGGTCATTTAGAAGCAGTGATCTTGACTGATGACACAAGTGCATGCTCTACTGGAGATGTCTTAACATCTTAAGCCACACGTGATCTTCTTTGGGACAATAGCACAGAGGTCTCTGCATGAGGACTTCTGGTCACTAATGGAGTATGGTGGGACACAAGTAGGCAAAAATAGCATTGTGGTGAAGATTTTGGACTGAACTTGGAAGATATCCTCTGGTTCCTGGCTCTGCCATAGACATCCTGTGTGTCCTTGGATAAATGCCTCTTGTGAGGCTAATTTCGTTTATGTGCTCATGTACATAGTAATGAGCCTCATAAACAGCCTATAAATATAATCACTTGAAATAATTTTTAAGGTACAATCTCTCCTACTCAGTGAGGGATTTCATATTCTCTTGGGAAATGAAGAAGTGTTTTGTAGGCTAAAGGCATGAGATGGGTTTGGCTCTATCTCAATTTCAGTAGCATCTGTGTGCACATTTAAATTTGGCATGTGCAGACCATCATGATAAAATAAAATAATAATAATAATAAAAGAGTATGCATTATTTGCACTATTTCTCATTTTCTTTCTAGGACTGGGATTGTTTCCATTTACAGGAACTCAGACTGTTCCTCAGACAAGGAGAAACACACACACATAGATGACGATGTCTTTGAAATATGTACTGGCTCTGTGTCCTTTTTGTTCAAAATACTTGGAAACATCCTGTAAAAATCTGTGTGCATGCACAACTGTTGTAATTATTCACAGAGACCCTACTGTAAATCACAGGCTCATATGTAAATCTGGAAGTTACACATCTCCACACACACAGTAAAAGTAACTACGGTTCACAAGTAAACTTCTACAGGAAGGGCAGTCCTAGAGCCAATGCAGATCTGCCAGATCTGCTAGCTAGGGTGGGATTTCACTATTTGTGGTGCAAACCACTCCTTTACTGCTTCGAGATGGGTGTTGGTGTTCTGGCAGACTCTGCTACAGGCATTCAGAAATGCCAGGGGAAAAACTGATGGTCACAGCAGGTCTGCATCAGATGGGAACGAAGTGCAATACACCATGGAGCCTGGGACTAGCCAGCAAACAGAAACTGTGTCAAGGTTTGACTACCGTAGTACTCCCAGTTTTGTTTGTGGATTCCTATTCAGCCACTTCATTTTCAACAAAAAATATCTCCTCCAATATACATCTTTGCAGTTTTTGACCCTCTGCGACTCAGATGAAGCACAAGGTATCAGGAAAAAGTAAAAATGTTAAGCTTGTGTCTGTAATCTGCAACTACCACCTATGAATTTGTAAAAAATACAATTACCACCTTCCAAGGTAGACAAGTCTTAGTTGAGATAGGTCTCTATAGAACCAATTTTTTTTTATTTTTATTTTTATTTAAATTAATATAACCAGTTAAAAAGCTATGCACATGCAGTTATTTTTGTATAGATTATTTACAGGCAATACAGTGTTTGTGTTTGAAAATTCACCCTATCAGGAATACATTTGCCATAAAGCAAAGAGTTTAATAATATGAAAGTATAGCTGAAGATACTCTTGATGGTAAGCTAAGAACTAGTATTCCTTATTAATTTGTAAAGTAACTATTGTTTCCCTTAAATCTCTTTAGCATTACTTGCATGGTGTTACTATTTTCAACTAGAAATGTCAATACCTTAATGAATCAGACTACTACAAAATAGCCTAAAGATTGTTAGAATGCCAAAAAGTAGCAATTCCTAACATAAAAGGGAGTAGTCAATAAATTAAGGACTCAGGCAAAAGATACCTACTCTCTCCAAATGAAAAGCATTTAGGTGCAATGCAGCTTGAAAAACTGACTGCAGCTTCTACAAGAGCCAATCATCCAAATGTGATCACTTACACACACACACATATGTGTGTGTATATATATATATAAGCAAGTATGTAAATACTGTGATAGGTTTTGTTTTGTTCTTCTTGGATCTGAGTTAGAGTGTATTATAGTTACTCCAGTGAATTCAAGGTCATTTAAGGGCACAGGTACATTTCTGGAACTACTCCTGCTGATCTGTGGAAGAATTAACAGCCCTAGCAACCAGGAACAGAAGCCTTACCAAGGAGCATCCTTTCATAAGGGAAAGGAGAGAAAACATGAAATAAAGAACCAGTGCCCTCTTTCCTTGCCTCTCAGGAATGGCCTGAGCTATTTGTTAAATGCCTTGGTGCTGGAATGTCTTGGTAACAATAAGGCCTGTGGCAAAGCAAGAATTTTGACACTCCCAAGAACTTGTTAATTTTGGCAAGTAAGTTATATGTCTGGGGAGCTGAAGTGAAGAAATGAGGATGTAATAATGTCACATTGCAATATTATAACATTATGAATAACATTTATAATTGCATCAGATACCTTCCAGAAGATGACTACTGATATAACAACAACAAAACAAACAAACAAACAACAACAACAACAAAAAAATATTGGTTCATATTTTATTAAAGCTGAGGATACAGTGACAGCTCAACAGTAAACTGCGTAACAATTACTCAGTAACAGATTTTACAGAAGGCTTGGATAGTTTCCTGCTTGTATCCTTTTACCATTCTTTTTTTCTTTTTTTGGTTTTTTTTTGTTTGTTTTTTTTGTTTTGTTTTTTTTGTCATGTAATGACAAGGACATTGCTCATGTTCACTCAATACCTCCAACTATACCAGCTGTGATCACTAATACATTTACAAGTGTCTCACGCTGCCCTGATATTGCTATTTTCTATTTTTCAGGGAAATACATTCAACACACATGCACAGAGTAAATCCAAAATGAGCCTTAAATAATCTTGTTCAGGGCAACAGAGAATAATGAGTGTGTCTTCAATGAGGGGCATAATTACAACAAGCTGTCAAAGGAAACTTTAAGAAGGTTTGGGGGCAGGGGGAATTAAAAGCTATTTACCTCTATCAAAGCAGAATGAATAAGGGTAATGAGTAATAACCCTGAGAAAATGACAACAAAGGGGAACAGTCTCAGCACCATGAGTGGGAAATTAATCAAGTCCCTCTTTTGTTAACAGGTGTTACACAATAAATTCCCTGTGTTCCGCCCTGCAAAAGCATCCTTAATATCAGAAAAGAAAAAGTTCTTAGAAGTAAACAAGAAAAATGCTACCTTATCCTTACAGTACATCACTTGCAAATGTCTCAAGGAGTTCAATACAGTAAAAGAAATATTGAAGCTCAGTGTCTTATGGCATTTAGATTTAAATTTATAGAGACAATGTAACATCTTAAATTAACCAGTAGGCAATGGATTCATGACGAGGAGATCCATTTGGACAACATCAAATGATTTTCAGGAAGCACCTGTAACAGGTAACAAAGCCCCAGTGTGCCCACTGAAGATATGCAAGCTTGGACATCTTGATTACACCCACACCACCTCGGTTCCCTAAACTAGGGAATACTTAATTCAACTAAGTTCAGTACTGCCTTGGCAGTTCTCAAGGAATGTTTTTCATTCTTACATATGCTTTTAATTTGACACTACAAATAAAAATGTTGTTCAAGGGACCCCAATCATGTTCCCAAACCACTTCTGAGGGCCACAGTTTTAAGACTTTCTGTGCAAGCTATCTTCTCTAATGTCCATTCCAGCTTATTCGTATATGCAGTTGAGAAACAGACATGCACAAAGCATGTTACTCCTACTCCTTGTAAAATTATTTGAGGACAATTAGTTTAGATGTTTACTCATTTTAGAGACTGAAAAACTAACATTCAGATTTTTCTGAAAATCTAAACTACTACTTACTGTGAGTTGAAAAAAAGTGCAGGAAACAGAAACACAAGAGGCACATTGTGGCAAGGTCATTTTGCCCTTTATATCAAAGGGCAAGTAATGTAAGTATGTCATATTTACAAATTGCAGTAAATTAAAGTTAAGGCAAAAAAAAAAACTCAACCAAGGGGAAAAAAACAAAACAACAACAACAAAAAACACACAACAAACAAAC
Source organism: Formicarius rufipectus (assembly GCA_013399695.1). NCBI lineage: Eukaryota > Metazoa > Chordata > Aves > Passeriformes > Formicariidae > Formicarius > Formicarius rufipectus. Next base: position 317,551 of record VXAU01004440.1, on the reverse strand, counting down.
AAACACCAACCAACCAAAAACCCACACAACAAAACCCCACCAACTCAACTAACCAAGAAACAACACTTAAGAAAAAAAAAAAAAAAAAAGAACAAATAAATAAATAAAACCAAACCCAAACAACACCTTTTCTTCACTTCTTCCATTTAGGCAATTGCTGTAGTTGTGATGAGTGATGTAGGCAGCCGAATGCCAGTAGCTAATACAAATGAGACTGACTAAGAGGGCAGTGTTTGGAAAAGACCCTCTAGGAAGAAATGAGCCGTGTAGACAAAACATGAGAACTCTTTTGCAGAATACAAGGCACAAAATGGCTTTTGAATTTTCCTTTTCTTTTAGAAGCTATTTGAAAATAAATAATGTTCTTCTAGTAATCATAAATAATTTCTTTAAAAGGAGAATGGTCCTGTATCAGCTATTTCAGTGTCAAAGTCCAAAGGGAAAGGAATGGTTCTACAGGCACCTTCCTCTTACATCTGCTTTGGAAAGTCTTCCCATAAACGCTTTCATAACTTTTTTTATTATGCAGTTTTGCTTCATGTTGAACAAATGCAATTAAAAGTAATGGTATATAAATATGACACAATCTGTAACGCTGCTGTCTCCTTTGAAACTGCACGCAGAATCAGTCTGGAGGAGAAAAGACACCGCAGAAAGAACCGTGCCCTGATAGTACCACCTATGGAAACTTTCTGCTGTGCCTTTTGCAACCGGACTTGCCTATCTCGCATTGGCCTTATCAGCCATCAGCGTGCTTGCAGCAAGCGTGGGTAAAGCCCTCCCAAATCTTCGTTCGCGAAGTCTAGCCATGATATAAATATGAGAGTCATGGGCCTTGGATAATTCAGTGAACCTAGCTGAGTATTTGGCCCTTAAAGTGAGATTTCTCATAAACATACATAAACTTTGTATCACATATTGGCTTGCTTTGTTTAGAATAAGAGAAAAGTTGAGCCAATCACACTAAAGCTTGAATATATGTCTGGAAGCACACAAAAAGAAATCTTTACCCAAACTACATGCTTAGAATACATCCAAACTTTCTGTGTGTCATTGATCATGCTGAGCAGAGAGGCCTGTGATTTCTAATCTAATCAACCTCAGAGTGACTGTGAAACCAACAGCTGTGCCTGAGCAATTGGAAAAATAGATACAGAACAAAGGGGAAAACCCATCTCATCAGGGCTTCTCCCTCAAGTGCATAAACTCAGCTTCAGTAGAAAGTATAAATATTTCATTCACTATTTTGTACTGTATTTCTCCTGGGATTTGTGCTCCAACTACTTTCTTTTAAAGGTGCATTAATGTCTTCTTTTAACAGCATCCCTTCTAAACTTTTCCCCTTGCTTAATGGGCCTGAAGGGATTAAACCCTTAGCAGAAAAATGCATCTGTTGTACATAACATCACAGTATTAGACTATCTTAGTACTCACTCATTTATTTTCATTTTGTGGAAGTATACCTTCCCTTGAGAATGATGCTACAGGGTATGTTTCCTTCCTGATGCTTCCTTTCATGTATTGTATGATGTTAAGGAGAAACACTTGTATTCAGACATCAGAAGCCCAAGGCCCACTTTTTGCCTTCCATTTTGAGGCCACATTATTTCAGAAAGGCAGCTTAGGCTGGCTAGCAAAGAGCTCCAGAAATTCTGCCTGTCTCAGAGAACATGCAGTGTGCGTTCTTTGCACTTGTCACACCTCTGGACATGGACCAGACAGAACTGACTTAAATTTGCTTTTGCTTTGGGTGATTTCCTTGTGCATCAGCTCAAGAAAACTGAGCTTAATGTTTCAATGAGGTCAGCTGTGATCTCATTGCTTGAACATACGTATACCACAGCAGTGAACCCCAGCACAAACAATGGTGCCCTTCGTCTTGTACTGAGCAAGGCTTTGTCCAGACACAGTTACAGCTTCAGTGGTCCTTTGGCTTTGCATTAAATAGGATTCCTTGTAATGAGTGTTGGCAGTCTCCATAATTTACAAAATCAAGACCAGATCACCAAAATAGTGTTGAAATCAAGAAATTAGAGAGACTACAGGTAAAAGCTGCTAACTAGTCTTGTTTACCTTGGTAATGTAGCTTTGGTAAACTTAGCAGAATTTATAGTTCACCTGAATGGAAAGATAGTACTTCATCTGTAAGCTAACTTCACTATAATCCAGATAAAGGAAGTTGTGTGTATTTGGTGCCAGAAACATAATTACTTAATTAATCCATTACTTAAACAGTTACATGATGGTTCAGTGTGATTTTCAAAAAGCATCTGGACACCCTCTCTAGGCTACATCCATGTGGATTTTGGGCAACAGCACATCTTCAATCACTGGCATCTAATTTGGCTGGTTTAACCTCTTTCAATATTACATGCCAAATCCTACCTGCCTTCCCAACACATTTCTAATGAGTACTGTAATGGCACAACCATTTGGAGATCAGTGAAACTCTTTCACTGTTTTCTTCGAAAGAGAACAGGCACAGCACAAAGCACGTGTTAGATACTCACAGAAGTAAACTCGTCTGGAGCTACAGCTGCTGCAGGTAACAATAAGGACAACCCTCAAAGCAGGGTGGACTTTCCTCAGTGAGAGGTTAAAGCAGCCAGGCTTCCCCTCACTGGTGCAACAAGCAGGATACAATACAGTACCTCAGAGGGAATTACAAAGCGTCAAACACTTTGATTCAGCGTCAGGTACCATTACACACAGAGGGGGCAAACTTTAGGACAAAAATATGTGAAGTTAGAAACCATATAGTAGCTTGCTGCCTCCTAGGGTGAGAGAGGAAGGACTGGCTTAGGCAAAATTTTCCAGGGGCAGTTTTGAAGAAACAGTTTGTCAAATGGAGTGGAGAAGGGTGTTTAATTACCATCGATAACACAACAGTTATCAAGAAGACAGACAGAGCCAATGCTTAATGGTTAAAATGGAGGTGCTGGCAAGGAGCTTCTTTTGGAAAGGGACCGGTCTGCAGTGGTTTAGACTCAGTTGTAATCTACGCAGAACTGTAAACCCAAAATGCTAGAGAGGGGAAATGTACCAAATTTCTCTGTTTCTTCATGGTAGCTTTTTTTTACAGGATCCTGCACCCTTCCAGGTCTAAGGGCAGTCATCAGTCTTACCTTAACAGAAAATGAAGATGCCTGGCAACTAACAAAGGCAGCAGATGGAGGGATGAAGGGGTAGGGGAGAGAGGCATTACTTCTCTCATTCAGTCAGCAAGTAGCTTATACAGCCTGCAGTATGCTTGCAATGTGACAGACTTCCTAGAGTACACAACTATGTTAATCAATAGTTAGGATCTGTCTAAATGTATAACAAGCTTTTTTGAGAACTCATTATCTGGGAGGGGGGTTAATGAACATCAGCACAAAACAGAAGTATGGTTGCAAAATCTTAAAATGACAGGGAGAGGAAAATAACACCAACTTGGAATCATTGCAGGCTTAGCCACCGAACGATGCTGAGAAGAGCACAGTCCCTGTTGACTGAAACTAGAGATGTATTCAAGCCACACAAAACCAGCTCAATTTCAGACTTGCCATTATTTTTTCAACCTTGTACAAATCAGCAATCTTCTGTGACTGGGCTGCCCTTGCTGTCCTTTTCCCCAGTGCAAACAGTGGAATAGTCTGCTCTGCCTAACATACAGAATTACTGAGGAAGAAACCTGTGCTTCTTACCCCTTTCTGTGACTTTCCTATTTAATTCACAGCTTGTCCCATTAGCAAGAAAATGCAAATGCATTTGACTACCATCTTGCAGCAATGTATGGTTGCATAATCTTTCAGTCTGGTCAGCTTTCCCAGTCGCCTTTCATCTCGCCTCCATAATATCTGTTTTTCAGACAACAGATTCTTCACTGTTGTCTTGGGACAGCATTAGGGCATCTTCCCTGAGGAAGACCTTTTCTTGCTGTTTCGCTTTGTGTAAATTAGCACTGATATCTTCTGAGATTCTTGTTAAAACCTTTGGGGCCATTTCTGCTTTGTAAGGTGTCTGACTAAAGTGTCAGCTGTGTTTTTGCACTGGAGAGCTCTTTCGTTGATGCTTTTGTTATGCTGAACTATACAGAAACCAAGGGATAGTGTAAAAGGCAAAGCATAACAATTGTATCTTTAACATCACCTCTGAAATATTTTCACGTTCGTTTATCCCAGAATATGGATAGGATACCTTAGTCAGGGTACCAACTGTTATTAGGTTACTCTTTTCCATTCCACAAACACATGTACAGCAAAAACACACAGTCCTACTGTGCAATTTTGTGGGCTGTTTTACTTTACTCTCTGCTGATAGTTCTCATTTATTTCTTAACATCATAGTACATATAATATGGAAGCTCCTGAGACTAAGATCTTTACTAGGACATAAAAATTGACTTTTTTTTTTTTTCTTTTTTTTTTTTGGTTCTTCCTCTATTGAGGGGAAATGTTCAATTAGAAATCCAAAATTCAATTAGATTCAATTAGAATCCAAAAGACATCAAATCTTTAATGTTTGGCACCTTGGCACTCTCAGAATATTAACCCATTTTGAATTGCCTCTTGTTAAACCCTGAGGATCAAATTCACTGATCAGTTTTGAGAACATGGATTCATCTATCTATCTATCTATCTATCTATCTATCTATCTATCTATCTATCTATCTATCTATCTATCTATCAAATTCCTTTTATATCCATAGTGCTATCCCCATTTCTAGTAAATCTGAGGTGGGGCCAAGCCTGTATTGATCTTCAGACACTGGCTGTGTATGCTAACCTGCACTACTTTTTTCAGAGTCTATTTCAGTCATTGACAAGGTAAGTGGACTATGGGATCGGTATAATGCTACAATCACAACTGTTTCCACAGAAATCCCCTTTCTGATTGCATTCTAAGTTACTTTTCTCCAGGTCTCCTTCATCAGTAAACATTGACATTTTTGCCTCAGTGTAGGATTACCTGAATCATGTAGCAAAGAATAATATGAAATTACCAGGGACTTGTGATGGCTGGCCAGAAAGGTTATAAAAGCAATAGGCATCTGAGTCAGGTAAAAGGCTCAAATATGTGTGTAATATGAGAATATTCACAGAAGTACTCTGCTCTAGTGAAATCTGCAATAAACACCACAGTGCAGGTTGCATTTCAGCTTGTCAAACTGATCAAAACAGAAGTTGTGCATGTGAGCTGGAAATTAGAAAGGGAAATTAAAAATCTCTATCAGGCTTGTAGTTCACCTTTCAAGTGAGGAAATACTGAGTCTGCATACATGGCTTTCTGTGGGATGAATGCATCATTTTTTGTGGAACACAAAGATAAGACAGGAAGTTAGATTTGGTTTCTTACCCCTTTAAGCTGACACAGAACAACAGGTGTCCTGAGGATTTCTAACAGGAAACAAGGGCTGAAAACTCTGCAGACATTTCAAGGTACCATAGAAGCTTAAATTAAAAAGCTTGAATGAATAGTGGGTTGATCAGACTAGCATCACTCTCACTGCAGGCACAGTGTTAGCCCAACTTCCTTCTCACCAGAACTCAGGAAGCACCAGGTGGTGACATCTGCCATGTTTCCATAGGAAGATCATTCTGCTATACTGCTGGGTCAAATGTGAAACTCAGATATATCAATATAGAGCTACACCACCAAAACCAGAAGAGCTGTTTCAAATTGTTACATAAAACAAAAATTACAAATTTTACCTGGATATAAGACCACCATTTATTTATTTGCATGTGTACACACCTATTTTAAGAGGACAAGGATGGTCTTGAATTCAAGGAGACCTCAACATGCTTATATCCCGTAAAAGAGGCACCTCCTCTGTTCTCCCATCAGATCCCTGCCTGATTTTCCAACTCATGAGCATTGCTCTCCAAACCCTCTCCCTCCAATCCCACTTTTAAGCACTGAGTGAGATAGCAAGAGCCAAAGCCTGAAGTGAAATCCTCCCAGCCTACCTCATGCAAGGCAAAGTCAGATGTTGCACTCAGATCTTGCTAAATTCCTTGCACAGCACCAAGAAAGTGCAAACCAGCTGACTGACAGTGACTGTCTCTGCCTCATGCATAGATTGCTCAGGTGTAAGGGCAGATATACCGTAGGAAAGTTGCATTAGGAAAAGGATTCTCTGAGTGCTCTAAGTAATATGGCAGAATTGAGAGCCTGTTTGTCCTTTTCATTTGGATTTTAAAACTTCACTTCCATTCTGAGGAAGCTCCATGAGGTAAATCCCCATCTACTCATTTCACAGTCTAAATTAATAAATTCACAGAAACTTATCACCTATGGACACACAGTGTCCATCTTTCTTCCTAGTTAGCTAATTAAGTAACCAAGTCTTAGAAAGATTATTTCATGTTTCTCAACTACTCCTGTGGCTCTTATCCCTAAAAAATTCCCTAAAGAATGCTTTGCTTAGAAATGGTCATTTAAATTGACCACGAAGAGTAATGCAGTTTTCATCTTTCCCGAAGAGGAAGAAAATAATCAATTTTATCTACTCACGAATTTCACCCAAGCTATATTTCTGTAAAGTCAACTTTCTAACCACTCTCCAAACAATCCCTTAAAAAAAAAAAAAAAAGTCCTGTATTTGCCATACCTAAGGATCATATCAAAGCTTTGAGGTGATTTAATAGCAGAGATCCACAAGCAAAAACAAACAAACAAAAAACACAAAACAAAAACAAAACAAAACAAAAAAAAAAACACATTTGAAACTTCAGAAGCTATAGAAATTCATTGCTTCTTTTAGCTGAATATAAGCTTATGGCCAAGATTATACAAAACAAACTTTAATTATTGCTAAAGAGCAGTAAGAGTATAAATTCAAACTGGGTCTCATAGTAAAAAAAAATTAAACAGTCTATAAATAGTATCTCAAAATAATATGCACTAGCTATACTGTGTGCTAAGATAAATGATCCTGCCATTATTCTAGTGAAACATTTTCTTAAATCTTCTAAAGTGTGATCCAAGGCTCTGGGATTCACCCCCACCCATCAAAGCTGGTTAGAGAGAGAGTAGATACAGCCCACAGCTACATAGTTGCTAGAAGAAATCCTACACTTTGCTTGTGTAAAGGACAAAACAGTTCTCGCTGCTGTGTGATAACATACCCTCTGCCCATTTTAATGGCAGTGAGACCACTGCAACACATCCAAAATACCTAATTTCCAAATCAGACAACAGATTTAAACCCACTAAAATATTAATAGCTGATTTTCCCCAGCAAACATAAATAAACATTGCTAGAAGACAGCAAATAGACCAAAAGCATAGAAAAGTAGAAAAATCTTAAGTCTGTCAACAGTTACCAAATACTATGATTTACATGTAACTGGTATCAGGAAGTTCAGACACTGCCAAAGGTTGAAAACAGTATTACTGGAAATGTCACTCCATAGGTCCTACCAACAGCCTATTCTTTGTCTGCAGGCATGGCTGAGAACTTCTCTGCACCACTCTCCAGGACACCTGGATGAGGTCACTATCGCTGAGTGGACCTTCCCCTCTCCTGAAGCCCCAGGATGTCCCGGCATGCACATTTCAGACTGTGAAGAGTACTAACTGATACAGCAGCAAACATTTTGGAACTGAAGGAAATACAGAACTTGCCAGTGGCCAGGAAAGAAAGAGTATTATTTGCCAAGGACCAAAATTCTGATCAGTATTTAAGGCCAGTTTTGGAAAGTGATTTAGCCAGAATTTGGCCTATGTAGAATAACCATAACCTATGATTAATAGAAATGTTGAGAGTTATTTATTTTACATATAATTCTAGTTGTGAATTTTATTAATTATTTTCTCTACAATTTAAATTTTTTTAGTTAATTCTTTTCTTTTGCATACCCCACAGCATGGACAGTTTTCTGTCTCACAGAATATTATCTTAGTCCAAAAACAAAGAGGAGGAAGATAACAGAAGGTTTACTTAATGTGACAGTGCTCTTCATGCTCCGGCAACTCAGTCCAGGGGTTCTGATGACATAATCAAAATTAAACTTAACTTTTTGTCCAAAAGCCAAGGATGTACTTAGTTTTATTCAGAAAATATCATGGGAATAGGAAGGTGTTTAAAAAAAAAAAAAAATTACTTTTAAACCCTGCCCCCCACACACACCAAAAACAAAACACATACAAAAAAAAAACCAAAACACAAAACCAAACAAACATACATAGAATTCCATCAGATGTATAGCTATTTGTTACACTTGTGAAGGTGGTTATACATAACCCCAAGAGCTATTGATAACTAATTAAACACTTCATCTGGAAAATAAAGTAGTATTTTCATTTCAAGTGTTTGTTCAGATGAGAGGTATTGAGTCAATTGGCAGCAGCTAAAGTAAAACCTCAGAAAGTATTTGAGACCTTTCACCATCTTAGCCATTCAATTCTTAACCCTTCAGCCCATGGGTATCTTGACTTCAATTTTGGCACAATGAATGGATGTTACATCTTTTACTCCTTGGGGCAGTGTCTCTTCCACTTCAAACACTACAGGAAAAAGAGGCACCTGAACACAGGCAAGTAAATAATATCATTTCCAGCAGAAACAACAGCTATGTGTTTTTTTTAAGGAGATCCTCACTCTCACATGCAACAATTAAGTATTCTTTCTCATTTTCTACCAGTAACTCAACTCCTACTTACAACTTAAATCTTGGTCCCCATTGATTGTGTATTACACTGCCAAAACCGCATTTTTTCTCAAACTGTCCCTCACAGGAACAGCCAAAGGGAGGAGTTCTCCATAAACCCCATCAAGAACAATTGTTTTTCCCATTTTCCCTCAGAACTCCTGCAATGTCTCCAAAGAAACAAGCACCACTTGTGGCTCAAAGCACACCAGCTGCAAGCTCTCAGAGGCTGGGAGAGTAGCACTGCAAGTCTGCCCTGCTCCATACCCTGTCTCAAGACACCTGTGTTGCCACTGGTGAAAAAAGCTAACTGGATTAGACAGACCTTACATCCCCGTGCCACCAGTTGCTCTGACCTCAACCAACACCATTGCTTGGCTTCTTTGCACTACTCCTCCCTTCCTGTCAGCTCGCTGTCTTTCCTGCTGGCCCATAACTTGCTTGTGTCAAGCACAACCCTTTTTGCTCTTTTCCAGTTCAGAGGCAGCCTGGCACGGACTTGCTGTATGCACGGGGGCCCCAGGCTCTGAATTCAAGAAAACAAAGCCCAACAGCAGCCTCAAGGGTAACTTCTCAGCAGATAAGCAGACAGTCTTTGAGGTAATATTTTGAAATAAAGCCACAACCTTCTCCAAAACCCTACAGGTTTTTGAGAGAACTGGGGAGTCCAAGCACGGGGAATGACAGGCAAAGCCGCTGCATCAGACTTGTTTCTGTCACTTCACTGGCAGAAACTTCCAATCTGTCCAGATCAAACCCACACGCCCTCAGCTCTGCCCTCAGAGGAACATCGTGGGAAAATGCCTCAAAATGGAAAGAAAAAGTCTGAAGCATGAACTGGCAGATCCATACTCCTTGCATGAAAGTGAAGGCTAGAAAAACTGCTAATGTACATATTTGGAGAGTAATATTAGAGACCATTATTTTAAAAGCTGGTTAAAATTGTTACTTTGTCATGACATTACCAGCGAACACAAGGCAAAACTAAGGTTGCTTTGTTGAACTATCCTTCACAAAATTGATTTTTCTTTTCTTTTTTTTTTTTTTTTCAAAGACATTCAGGAAAATAATTTGCTTATTTTAGGATGGCTAACTATTGTTAGAAACATTTAGAAATACCTTAAACTTCCTGTGACATTAAATTCTCAGGGCTATTCTCTTCACATGTTTACTTAGATTTGAAACTGCAGTTGTGCTAGTGGCTGTCTTACGTAGCTCAGTCTGCTGCTTATTTACAGCAAACAGAGCTCAAACGGAAAGTGGTTCTTCTTCTGTACCCTAAAATTAATCTAATTGATGTTTATGCTCATTATAAGTAGCTCAAAACACAAAACAAAACAATGTGCCACCCCCCCCAAGTACAGCAGTTCCTTCTTTTATGGCAGGATGTCCACAAATGCAGGGAAAGGTGGCTTTTCAACCAGAACGAACTGTCATATTAATGGAAAGTGGAGAATTGCCATTTAAATCTGTAGCTGATTTCTAAATCATCTGAATTTCTCATTATAAAGAAAACCAAAATCACTTTGGAAATTAGTTTTACTTCTCATCTTCTTGGTGTTAAAAGCAGAATGTAAAAATTTGAATTCAAAAACAGGAATGACTGCCAATTTCCTCAGCAAAGAATTATTATGGGGGCATATAAAACTGGACAAATATTCTAAATTAATCCTATAAAAAGAAAGTAAAACACTTTTCTTGTTTGTTTTATGCAGGTATCAAACAAAAATGTCTGTCCTACAGATTACAGACTTGAAAAGACACTCTAAAATGTTCTACTAAGATCGCGCTTATCATTAGTGCTGAATTTAAATTAGTTTCAAACCTACTGAACTATCATTTTGCAACATATTACCTACCCAGAACTACTTTAATTTTCATCCAGTGCTACTAAAAATTCAGCTCTCCTCCTCTGCCACATCGTTGTGTACATAATGAACTTCATGATTTCTTACAGGCACAATCTATCGGTTTTGGTTTGACTTTCAGGCAGTTTTCCCCAAGTCATTTTTCAGTAAATGAAGAAAGCCCAAATACAAGAACTTCCCTTATGAGATTTGTCATCCTATTTTATTACAAGACAGGATACTTGGACTTATAAAAGATTAATGTATTGAATAGGTCTCTGCAGAGCATATGTTCCAAAGCACTCACCCTCATATCACCTCTAGTAAGTCCAATAGCATATTCTTCTGGAATTAAAAAACAAACAAAACCTGTATAACTTCTCTAAATCATAGATCCAAATTTGTGGAGGCTTCCGCAAGTCTGTGGAAAAAATACTTTACTCGAGCAGGTCATATTTCATTTGACTTTGTACTTTAACTTTCAAAGCAAGAGATCAAATATATTGGGGGAAAAAATATGCCAAATGCTGCTGGGTGATCCACATGGGGGGCCACCCTCATCTCCACCTCAGGCAGTCCCCTCTATGCACATGGATTTTATGCTGTCTCAGAACTGATACTAGTTTCAAAACATCAGGATGGTTAAAGGCAAGTATTACTGCATCATCCTGCTATGGGGGAAAATGGTAGAGGAAAAATGGTTAACACCTTCCAGTACATTTAGTGAGGTGGCAGGTAATAAGAAACATGAGTGCCAGTCTCAGTAAGGCTTCTCATCTAATTTCACTCTACATCAGTTCTCCTGAACTGTAAAGCAAATGCTCCTCCATTGAAATATGGAGGCTAACTACTAATACTTACAGGAAACTACAAAATTCTTCTATTAATTAATCTGAAAAATACCACCAACCAAAATGCAGGGGAACCTCACAACTGCTGGGTCTAGAGCCTGGGCTTCTTTCAACAGCCTGCATTGTCTCAAAGGGGACAAAACCTTTAATAATAAACCTATAATAAAAATGGTGGTGAAAGTGCATCTTCTACAACTACCAAACTAATTTCTAAAAATTAAAAAAAAAAAAAAAGGTATCAAAGTAAGCAAAAGAAAACAGCAAAGGTATTTTCCATGAGACACAGCTGGATGCTGAGAGAAGAGCTGAGGGATGAATACAGCTTTGTACAGCTCTGTGAGTGGTTGTGTTAAATATACTCTATTTCAGCATTTTCAAGCATTCTGAACTCTTCTAACAAAACAGTTGAAAAGAACTATCCACAATTGACAGGACGAATGTAAGCAACAGCAACCACACCAGCAATTATGTAAAATGTGTCTAGGGAATTTCCCTCCATCAACTGAGAAAACAACACTGAAGAAAACCATATGGGGATGGAGTATAACATGAAAATATTTTAACTGTCACAACAATAGGAAAAGCACAAGAATTTTCTGTGGGAGCATTTTCTTAGATGACATTTCCTAAAGACTTTGCATTTGTCTTCTTTACCCATTGCAGGAATGCTGGTATTTTAATATTCATGTAGTTAAAGAGCAGATACAGATGTGAAAGGTGAATTTCCTGACGACACTGAGGAATATTCCAAACATCATTACATATGCAATCTGGAAGTGATGCAGCAGAGTATTATCAAGGCGACTTTTTTAAATGAATAGTGCTAGTACCTCTCTCCCCACCCATCCTGGAAAGTTAATTCATTATTGTGCAGTACTCCAGGAAAATTATTGCTATGTTACAACCTTATTTGCACACTTTATTTTATAACTACCAAGCTAAAGATTTTTTCCTCCAAGCTTTAAAGACTAGATTGACCTATAATAAAAGAGAATCCTTTGTAGGATTTCATTTAGTGAGATGTGGGGGCCTTTAAGGATTCATCAAAATATTCAATGGTGTTAATGTCTACTATAATTAATCTCAGGAAGGCTCTTTGTTGTTGTTGTTGTTTTGTTTTGTCGTGTTTTTTTTCTTTTTTGTTTGTTTGTTTTGTTTTGTTGTTGTGGGTTGGTTTTTTTGTTTGTTTTTGTCTCCTTGTATACTTTTGCTTTTACTACTACACAACACTCTCCCTCCAATGCATAAAATCCAATGGAAGCAAAGTGACTAGCCAAAAATAAATTCATATTTGGGGATACACTCCCATTTACAGGTGAGAGCCTTCGAATTTTTCACCATTTGCTGAGCACTTCATTTGGGTTGGCAGATCTGGTGAGTCATATGGTGACAATTCTCATTTTTTTGCAGCATCTGAGATGTCCACTCATTGCATCACTGACAGCTAAAATTAGATACTTGGCCAAGCAGTCCTAGGAACTAAGGGCTTGATTAAGTTGCCTAATTATAGCTGCCTAGTGCCATTTGAGCTGCCCCAAAGTACCTCCGGCAACCACAGAGACCTGGCAGATATCACACCAAGCCTACAGGAGATCTGTGGTCCTCCAGTGCAGGAGCTGCAGACAAGGAAGGATAACCCCTATGACGCTTTGAAGGGCACAGGCAGCCTTTTTTTAGACTCATTTAGGAACTGTTCGCTACCTGCTTGCCAGCAGGATATTGAAGAGATCAATTCTCCTGTCTTGGCTTGTTCTTGCACTGTATTGCCTCTCTTTGCAGACGGGTGCACGAGCTCTCAGTGCTGCTCTGTGCCTGCTCTCCAGCACACAGCACAGGGAATACCAGACATGAAAATAGGTCAGAGCAAGTGTTAACTTTGGGGCGGGAGGCGGGCGGGGTGAAAGGGGTGGCAGAGAACTTCCTTCAGGGAACGGAAGGAAGGGCTTGCATACTTTAACCATAATTATCTCATCACTGCTTACTAGAAGGAAGAAGAGATCTGCTTAAGGAGTTGTTCATACTAGTTCCTATTGTGTCATGGTTTTTCCTTAGAGGTGTCCAAAGCAGAATCCAGTCTTGCTTAATTTGTGAAATTTGACATGATTTCAGACTGGGGTTGATAAGGTTTGTATTTAGGGAGTCTTGATGGCATCTCTGAGGACTGTAATTCTTCATCCACCTCTCTTTCTTGACAAGATTGTATAAAAGTAGAAAAAAAAAAATTGCTTTATTCTTCTTTTCCACATTAAGCAGAAAATGGCTTTCTTGAGAGTATGCATTTGCACTGGACTCCAGGAAACAGACCCCTATGGAGCATGAAATGACACTGGGGAATATATTTTCCTTGACATACTGGCATTTTTCATCTGTCTGAGGCAGCTCTCCACCATCCCCCCACCTCTGCTTTTATTTTTAACACAGTTAAGCAGTACCTTATATCAGCACTCATATTTTCCTTAAAAAGAAAATAAGCACCAACAGTACAGAGGGACAAATAACAGTTATCATAATAAAAATAGAGCCTCAAAGAACCAAGCACTATTTGGAAAATGGTATAAAAATTACAATGCTCATGTAGTTTCCCAATGCTCAAAGTTTCACATTTACTCATGAAGGTATAAAATATTTCCTAGAAACTTGCTTAAATTACATGAAATCTAATAGTTCGATGCCCAAGGCAGGGCTAATAAACTTTCCCTGCTTCAGACCAACAATTCTACTGCCTGAATAAGCAATACTCAGCAACTACCACAGCTCAAGTGTCTCCTGAATATTAGATCCTTTTCCCCAACAAAATAACTCTCATTGAGGCCAATATTTATTCTGACTGGCATATATTTCTCTTCAGATCGGCAATTTGCCTTTTTTTTTTTTTCCCCCTTCAAACCTGGATTGATGTACGTTGGTCTTATATTTTTCCAATAGGGAAACTGTTTCCAACACCCTCTACACACACACTTTCTGCATTAACTTCAGCTGTTTGGTTGCACAATGGACGGGTTAAGATCATTATTTGTGATAAGATTAAAGTTATTCTGCCCACTATCGCCATTAAGCAGTGCATTCAAAGCATGAGCTAGAAACAGCATGCTTAAAAAGAGGTCAAAATGGAATGACTGTTTAAAACTAGTATTGAGTTCTCAGTCAGAAACAGAGATAAAAATCTTGCTGTTGAGCAACTATTACTTGAGATACTTCAGAAGCCGGTGCAGACTGATGGTGGCAGGAGAGCCATTGTAAGAGTCCCTGATAGCTGGTGACTTCTGTGGGGTGAATTGTCACTAGATGGCACAACCTCATGGGCCTAAATGCCACCTCGCTCTTGCTTCCATAGAGAAGCCCAGAGAGGCTGTAGAGTCTTCCCTCACTGGAGATATTCCAGAACCATCTGGACACAAGCCTGTGCAATGTGCTCTGGGATGACCCTGCCTGAGCAGGGAGGTTGGACCAGATGACCCACCGTGGTCCCTTCCAACCTAACCCATTCTGTGATGTCTGTGCACCCCACATGTACAAGGAATAAGCTTTTGGAAAACACAGTTATTAAGGCATAGGCTGAGTGAATATATCAGTGTTCTGTTAGAATTGGTTTAGTCTCATTTTAGTATCTGAAAATGTACACACTCTGGTTTCAACCATTTGATTTTCTTTATAACTGCTAGCAATGTTTTTTATGAAAACAGGGTCCGAGAAAATATCTTCAGCTTGACTGAAAAGCACATCACAAGTTTATGCTCTCTTAACATAAAGGAAACACGGAAACTTTCTATTTGTTTCAATAACAGTAAATTAAAATATAAACATATAAATATATTGGTACTCTATTTAATAACTATCCAACATTTAGCAGTCCCAAGGAGTTTAAAGCAATTTTAAACACAAGGGAGATTTTGGAGAATTTTAAAGTATAGGTTAGCCTATTAGACAAAAGTTTGAACAGATTTTAACAAATTGCATCTGGATTAATTTATTTATGCCTTATGTTTCAGCTTTGGTCATAAATCCGTCATAATGCAACAGAAAAGAAAAACATTTTAAGATGGACAGAGATGGGAAAGTAGGAGGAAAAAAAAAAAGTTTATGAACTTCTCTCCTATTTCTACACTGTTAAAGAAAATGCACACTTTCTGTTAAAACCCTGTAGCACCTCAATGCAATTATGACTTGAGTAGCATCTGGCAATGTCAGGTAGACTTTCTTGAAAACTCATATATTTTGGATTCTAAAGAGTAATGAATAACCCAAACCAACATTTTTTCTGTATCACTGACCCAGGCTTAAAAAAATCTGTAGAGGAAAGCAGGTTTTTTCAAGGGATTTTGAGTGTATGACACCAGAAAAATGATGCAGCATTTCAATCACTAATATAAATCTGGTGAAAAGGTTCCTTTATTGGCTGTGTGCATTGTTTAAAAGTCAACACACAAAGAATTCTACGATTTTAATCTTCTGTTTATCTGAGAAATTTTACACCTATTCTTTAGGCTTAGAAAGGGCAGCACTCATGACAGTTGACCCCAAGCAGCAAGAGAAGCAGCTGAGATATATTGCAAAGGCAAATGTTTAAAGTTTGTATCTATATACATGTGGGACGAAGGTAATTTACTCAGCGAAGGAAGAACCCCCTGCTACATTTAATCATGCTCAAGTACATGGGAAAGTGCCCTTACAGCTGTTGTTTTTCTCTGCCTTTTTAACCCAGCTACTGAGAAGCCTTTTTCTTCTCAGGAAACACCTTAAACTCAAAGCATAATTAAACTTGTAAAACACTATTAAACCTGGTGGGCAAGACTTATCTCCAGTTTACAATCAGATTTCAGGTGAGGGTAGACGAAATCAATGCTATGGCTACCTCTTAATGAGAATACAAACACTTCAATATTATTTTCTTAAAAATCCCCACAGGTAGGCAAGAGACTCTTTCACCTGTGGAAAAAAAACAACATATACAGAAAAAAGAAAAATCTCTTTGCCTCATGGGAAAAAGGTATTTTTCTTTCTCCCATGATCTTAGAAAAGCCAGAGACAGAACAAAACAGTACATATATGTGATCAAAGCAAAGTCAGGGGAAAACTTAGATCCAATTTGCCTCTTTCTAGAACTACTAGAACCAGACTTACAGTGTACTGACACAATAGATAGTAAAAACATAAAGAAGTCCATTGGCATCAAGCACAACTTCCACGTTTTTATCACCAGTGAATACAAACAGGAGTGTCTTGGTTGAGGCCAGCAGAACTTCATCACCTCTGATCATCTGAGAGCTTGGCTAATTATATTCTCTGCACAGAAAGAGCAAGTGTATATTTTGGGGGTTTTATACAGGGAAAAGCAAAAGTGGAATATCTGTCGGAGAGATTCCGCACAGTGATACAGACCATCACCTCTTCAGACTGGAATCTGCTTCATCAATATCCAATATATCAGCAGGGAGTCTCACATTCAGCTATATATCTGCTAATACCATTGCCATCACTGAACACCAGTGCAGTTAAGCACTTCATTGAAGAAACTTTCCCTTCTTCACAAAACTTAAGAATTGTGCAAAGTAGGAAAAAGGCTTCTCCTTAAAGGTATGTAATTTGCATAGGATGACTCAAGTTTCTCTATTTTTTATTTTTTCTATTTTTTAGTTTTTCTATTTCTTCAGTTCTCTATTTGGACTAGCAACTCATCCCTTTGTGTTCACCAGCCTTATTTATACCTGCTTTTCAATTACATGTTATTCACTGTAGTTCAAAGCAGAATGAAGTATTTTCATTTTGGATGTAGAAAAATTAGATGTTTCTATTCCTCCAGGTATATGACTTGTAAAAATGTATAGAGTCAGTTTAAAAAGCTGAGTGGGAATGACATCTCTGTTGGGCCTTGGGTTTACTTAAGGATTTTTAGTGTGTGAGGGGCAGAGTATTGGGGTTTTTTTAAGACAAATATGGTGAAAATTCCTTAAGAATACTATAGAAAACAGTCCAAGTTCACTTTTGCTGAAAGAGATTATATTTAGGGTTTTTTTCCCTCCTTTTTATATTTGACATCTTATTTCATAGTTTGGCTGTTTCCCACAAAACATAATTTGCTTGGAACTTTTCTTTCTGTGTGAGTTTATGCTTTCTTTTTCAGAAAAAAAAAAAAATCTTTACCCTTCCCCTTCCTTTTTTGGTCTTAAAGAATGAAAAATATTTTCAATCATACCAGTTACTCTATCCAGAGAAACCCTCACCAACACGAAGACCATTAATGATGTTAACAAGACTGGAAAAGTGTGTTTGTTCACATGAACATCTTAAAATAAAATACCTAAATTAGATGTCATTCAAATCAATAATTTACTTTTAGTCAGTTAACAAGATTTCAATGCTGGTTCCCCTTTAAAAAGTAGCTATTCACGAAATTGGGCAGCTTAGCCATCACAAAAGCTAAACATGCGTGGTTTTCTTTTATTAATGTTATGTGATTTTTTTTTCCTGCTTCACTAACATTTCAGGAGAAACAAAGTGATTGTCATGTGGTGCACTTAGTTCTGGAACAGCAGCACAGCTATTTATTCCCAGATTCTGAGCATTTTTTCAGATCTACACAGCAGCCTGTATTTTCTCTGAAAGGAATTATACATCTTACAGTAAGTAGATATAATTGTCACAGTCAGTTTGCCTACTGTACAATATATGGCTATAAGAACAACAAATTGAATGTTTTATCCTCTTTTATTGCCCATTTTACCTCAAATTAACTCCTCTGCTAAAAACAAAACAAAACATAAAAAACCCAGACAAACAAACAAAAAAACCCACCATGGCAGGGAATCAAAAAATTACTCCATTTTGAGTTTCAGAAAAGTCAAAATGACCAAGTTTCTGCTTCAGACACCCTCTACTGGAAAGCAACAAGTTTATTTCTTTGCTGCTGAAATAACTATCACGTGGAGGGGAGTGGGGAAGCATGAATGCTCAGCTGCCTGAAAAGGCTGGCAACTATTTTATAAATCATTGTCTTGCTCTTAGTGGAAGGAAAAGATGCGATGGTTAAATTATTTCAAAAGTGGGAAATGTGCATCTGACTTCTTTGATTATGAAACAGCAAAAAGAACTCTATTCAAAATTCTGTGACATTAGCACACACCAGACCTCATCGGTTTCTCTGAAAAGGTGCAAGTATCATAAACTGATCAGCAAACAGAAACAGGGACTGAAATGAAAAGACTGAACCATGATACACACAGGCAGTCACCTGACTGTCCCCACAGGTGAGAAAAAAAGGTTGTGAAATTTGAACTAAATATCTTGAAATTGTTGTTGGCTGGACTTCGCGAACGAAGATTTTGGGATAAGCCTGCGCAATGGATTTTTTAGGTGAGGCACAGTGTGCGCGGAACTGGCCCCACCCCCTTTACTCCTGAGGTTCATCTTGCCACAGCTGAGCAGCTCGGACGGTGACAGCGAGTTCCTCGGGATTCGAACCGGCGTCCTCAGAGGAGGAGCCGGCTCCACAGGCGGGGGCCTACGCCACTCGGCCAACGCCCGCCGCCTCTCAAGTTAATCTCAAATGTTAATCTGTTAATCTCAGATTAACATTAAGGGAAAAAAAACAAAACCAACAAACAGAAAAGCAATAATGTCAGGCTGTTGAGCAATCCTGGGAGGCCCCGTGGGTCAGAGCACAAGGGGAAGACCTCACCTTGTCCTCTCTGCCACCAAATGACACAAACGTGGCACTGCAGCCATGCCTGCAACATAAACTGGGGCAGGATCTTGAAATTACATCTGTTCATTTTGTGCAATTCTGAATCAAGAAGTGTAATGGCACAAATCTGCTCTGCAGTTCTAAGTGACCACAGACAGAAACTCTGGTTGCTTACCCAGTGCAGAATTTTGTTCTGTAAGCAGTTCCCTTCCATCACTAACGTATTAAATACCTATTGAATACATTCACCTGGGCTGAAACCTCTATGTATCCTGAGAATTTTAACTAGTGGACAGCAGGGTTACACTATAAGGAAAGGGTGAGAACTTTCACTCTTCAGAAACACATTCTGAGCTACATTTTTGAAATCCTGGTCCTCATGTTCATCAAGATTAAAAAAAAAAAATATCTAAGTAATGAGGGATCTACTATAACTGCTTCCAAATTCACATCCCAGCGAGAAGGCTCACACATCCTTTTTCTCACATAGCAGTGCCAAGAGATTTTGTCTTTAAAAGACTGAAAAGACAACCCTATCAAGCTTCAATCTATAATTATTTCTTTTACGTTTCTACTCCCAAACAAAATATTAAGATAACAGCCTGACTTTGTACCAAGCATTGTTCATGGTTTGCTCTCCTTGATGATGCTACAGTTTCTTCAGTTCTGTTTGACTTGCATAATGTCCTGGATGCGGAGCAGTGAAATTCATTCCTCTTCTAAGGGACCATGCTGAATTACTACTTCTTTCCCAGGACTCAGAGGTGAATAATTGCACCTGTCCTCCTTAAGCAGACAAGAGGCACTAAGTAGCAGCCAAATGGAAAGAAAGATTTTAAAAGAAAATCACTTTATAGTTTGGCAGGAAAACTACTAAATCCGACCTCTCACCCAGCTGTATAGAAGGATTTCTACTAGTGCAGCTTCCAAGAAAAGGGAAGCCTTCAAAGAGAGACTAACCTCAAAACAAAAATTGAGGTGTTTTCTAGAAGTTTAAAAGATCTTTTTCAAATAAATCAATGACAAAAAAAAAAGCGCGAAAACAAACCAATCAAAAAACAAACACAGCTACACACGTCAGTGTTTGTGGGCAAATGTTCTCTTTTACATGATACAAACAAAGAAATACAGCAAGATAGGGGAACAAATAAAACCACGTGGCTTTTCCAAGACAACAAAGAGATGCAGTAGTAAAACCTAGCATAGACAAGAAGTGAATATGCCGGAACAGACCTCAATCTAGAACTTCCCGACAACCTTCACACTGTGTCATAGACTCAGAGGACCCTTTAGGCTGGGAAAGCCCTTTAAGATCGCATCCAGCTGCAGAGTTTGTGGCCATGCTGAACATAAAGGCTGAGTTTTGCTCCCACTGACTGCAAGCACTTGGCAGAGAGCTCCACAATGGCTCTGGTTTCAACAGAGCAAGCCGTGCTGGCAGGCATCCAAGGACAGGTCACCAGGGCAGAAGGACAGAGTCTCAACAGAGCATTTGCCTTTGGTGCCAGGAAATTCCTAGCACCTGACAATGCCAAAGGGCTAATGCTTCAAAAGATGAGAAAAGATGAAAATACTGCAGAGAATATCTGTAAAAACCTTTGCAATATTTCCAGGCCCTTTTAAGCTTTTTTCCTCTTGCATGCAAGTTGACTGTATGCCCAAGGAAGATAGGTATTTCTACACAAATAGATCAAATGGAAAAATATTCTGCTCCTTCTGAAACCTAAAGGTAAGCAGTCTATTCGACAAAATCCAGGCAGTCCAATTTACAGGTGAAAAGGAGAATATCATGGAAAACTATACTAAAATGGTGAGAGAAACAAAGCAGAAACAAAGGAAACAAAGGAGTAATGACTTGGGGGGAGATGCCCTTGCAGAAAGAAAGTATCCTTTCCCAAAATCAAAAAGATCTGTATTTAACATCCTGAATAAGAACCTGGTACAGCATAGCAGAGAGACACTGGTTGAAGGCAAAGGAAACAACTAACCATACTTGCTTTCAGCTAGAAGCTTTGGTCTTCAGTAAAATACCTCCATATAGTTACAGGTTTTAGAACAAAAGTCAACACTGCCTAGTTACATACTTGGAAAAAGTACAGACAATCAGTCTGGTTTGACAGATAAGGCACTAACATGGAATTAATGAAAACCAAAGCTTACTGGCACTCTTTTCCTCCAACAGCTGCATGACCTTTCGTAGGATCCCTTCTTTTAGTGTCCTACTTTCTGTCCCATCTATCTACATGCTTTGGGAGAGGGACCTTCTTTTCCAGCATTTTGGTACAAATATGAAGTCAATAGACTTATCAAGGAAATAGTCAACACAGCACTGTGGTGAGTTGTTCCCTGAATATCATAAATAAATAAAGCCTGTTACTTTGTGGATCTTTGTTTCCCTCTCAAAAACTCCAGCTCCCTCCTCCACGTGTCATGCAGAAACATCTTTCACACAATACTTTCAATCTCTCCAACATAAACTAAGTTCTTACACAGTAACCTTCATCTTGAAACAGTTCAAAAGTCAAGAAATGATTGAAAAACTTGCCCAAGACAGACACACAGATCATACTGTCTCTCAAGCTGCTTCTTTTAAAGGAAACCCAGTTAATAAAAGCAACAGAAGCACTTCAATAAAAGTGACAAAAATCAAAATTCAGATCACTTAGCAAATTAGGCATGGTCATGGCAGGAACTCTAGGATTTTGATCTTTTTCAGATCATATGCTCTCAACAGAGTGCTTAAAGTGCTGGTAGATCATATGCCAGAAATCAACAAGGGACAAAAGATATTTGGTCAGCATTTGCTTTTACAGTAAAGCAACATTTAAAATTTGTCAAGGGTAAAAAAACTGAAATGTCATCAAAAGAACATGTTGATTTTGATAAATAATTATTTTCTGCAGATATGCATTTCTTTCATCGCCCTTTATAAACAGAAGTCCCTGTTGATAGTGCTGTTGAATATTGTCCCTGGTGTAAAAAAAAACAAAGAGGTAGGTTTAAGTGCAAAAGGAAAATTTCATACTCTATGCCCTCACTGAATTGGGTGGGCTTATATTAAATCAATAACCCTAATTAAAATTAGGAGAGAAGGGAAAGAGTCCATAAGCAAAATCACTTAAAGCAGTATTGGTTCAGACTAGTCCAAAACTCTTCACCCTTGGAGTCTGCAACACAACAAGGAAGTTGCCTGAGTGATTTAATTATTTAACGTGAAAGCAACACAGTTGCTGGCCTTTTGAAATAATCAATCCTGCAAAAAGTGTCATGTGTCTTCAAAACATGTGACAGGTTGGCAGTTTGTAGCATCTACTGTCAAACCCTAAGACCAGGATTTTCTCTGGAGCCTAGAGGAACTCATCACCTTTACTAACAAATCCGAAAGACAGCCTGTCTGGCTTACTGAAAATGAGATGGAGAAGCTAAATTAGAACTACAGACCTCTTATTTGCTAAATTAAAGCAGAAAACCAAAACAAAATTAAACACTGGAAGCATGTATATGCATATATATTGACACACAAGTTTATGAATACAGACATAAATGCATAGAGATATGTATAGGTAGAAATTGTAACTGTAATTATAGACATTTACTAGGATCTGTATTTACTGCCTCCTACAAGCCCATTTTACAGTTTAAATTTAGGGAATTTTCTTCTCTTCTTTCAAAAAAAGAAAAAAAAAAAAGGAAGAAAGAAAAAAGGCAGCATCTGGTTTGTCTTTTTTAAGCATATTAAGAAATACCTTCTTTCTGAGTATCTTCCACTTCAGTACACAAGAACAAAAATACAGAATCAGCATGAAATACCCTATAGACTCTGTTTATAAACAAAAAAAAAATCCCATCTCCAAAATGGTTGACCTTTGGAGGCGGTGAGTACTTATTTTACCAATGCTGCGGATATATATAGAGGCATTTTTATGAATTTCAAAGATTCCAATTATATTTTCCACAGAGAAATCTTTCTTCTTGAAAATAAGGGAACTAGTTATATACAGAGGACTTTTTCTAATCTTGCTAATATAAATTGTTCAGGAAAAAAAAAACACATTTTTTTGCTGCAGCTTTTGTGGAAAACTTGAATTTTTTTTCTGTTAAATTGCATGCTAGAAACAAATCTGTAAAAGACATCAACAAATATCAATCCACAATCTTAACTTACTCTGTTGAAAAACTATAGAAGGATGAAATATGTGTGAATGAGTAGTGGATATAGGAAAAAACCCGCAACAAAACAAAACCAAAAACAAACCCAAAAACATTAAAACAACAGTCATACATGAAAATCAGAATTCTGAAACCAAAGATCTCCAAACTCAGATTTAGGTGGGACTTTCCACTTCCCCACACTTTTTGAAAAGTATTTGCTGTAAGTCAGTTGAAGCATTTTGTGTTACCAGTGCTCTCCCCTACGAGAGGCACTGCCCTTCTGGAGCAGGGTATTCAACTTCCAACTGTAGTGGCCATCCACCAGAAGTCCTCAAGAAAGGCAAAACTCACTTGGTCAACCTGCAGCCCCACAGGCAGTGGCCTTTCACATACTCCACATTATCCCTCTGGGATCAGACAGGCAGCATCTGCAGCACCGGCACCTTTGCAGGAGCCAAGCAGAGCCACAGACAGCATTGTGCACAATTATTACAGCATCGTGGCCATATTTCTGAATAAAACTACATTTTGAGGTAAAATACAGTAAACTACTTTGGCTGAAGTCCTATGTTACTGGTGACTCTACCCTACAACCCTTCAGAGAAGTTAAATTTCAAAGCTTAACACACAAAACAAATACAATGAATACCTCAGAGGCTGAATGTAAAACACATTGGTGGATTTTCTGACTTTTTTTCTTTTTTTTAAGGACCTGGCCAAGTTTTAATGGGCTGTCACACACGAATGATTATGAAAGCGCTACAATGAGTTGAGCTGATAAGCTGATCTGATCGGAATTAACTGCATGTGATTGCTGCTTTGAAAAGCTGGCCTAAAGAGGCAGCATTGAAAGCAATCTCACAAGTCACTGGTACCGCTTGCCTCAGCTATAAGTAAGCACAGATGGTGAGAAAAGTTAATTAAGAGACATATTTGTTTGGGGGCTCGAAATTTCCATCCTCTCTTCCCCAAAGAAGCCAAGCCAGAGTGAAAATGTGTTTCATGTTTGCGGCCTAATAAGTTCATGTTTTTGAGGCTCTGTTCCTGTGGATGGAGGTAACAGATAAACAGCATAAATAATTTATGTCAGCAGTTAGCATATGGATTTGCAGCTGATCACTAAGCTACCCATTGCACCTGAGAGCTATAACATCTTGGCAATTAAAAATATTCCTTTTGCCACAATCCTTCATTTGCTTTCCTCCTAAAATGGCACAACTTTCCCCTTATCCCACAGTGGACACCCAGCAATGGAGATGTCATACTTTTCATTCTCATTTTAATCACTGCCTCTGCATTTGCTCTCTGGCATGCAGTGTTTCATATGGAACATATCATCAATTACAAAATATAGCTTCTGATGATAAACTTCTCTTTCACTTCTGATTGGGAACTTTGTTTCCCACTACTTTCCAGCTCACACTTGAGCTTTCCCTGGATTAACTAATGGGCTTCTGAAGCTGGGGCTATCACCACCTTTAGAGGATCAAAATGCATCCCTCAGACTTTATATACCATGACATAAAATATGACATAAAAGGTCCTTGAAGGCAAGAAAGGGTTAACACTAAGGACAGAGAAAATGAAGATTTCAGAACTTTAAGTGAAATTGAAAGATTCTTAGAGAGACACTTCCAATTTATGCCTACTGTACTATTTATTTCCTTTCCCATCATTGCTGATTATGAGGATGTGCCTGTATAAAAGGAAGTGTCTTCATCTCTAATCAGCCCAGCTCTACTCCATGAATCCACAATCCACTGTTCGTGACATTACAAAATGAATCAGGCAGGAGGCTCAAGCCAGATCAGAAAGTGACAGCTTCTGTTTAAACAGATAGCCTGGAAATTAGTGATGACAGTATTATACTGCATAAGTGTTTCACTCTTAGAACTGTTTCTCTAAGGAGAGATGCAACAGAATTATCCACTGGAAATATCTTAGTATTTTTTTAAATGAGAAATTGGACTGCTGATTCTGTTCTACTTAAATTTCCAGAGAAATAAAGGCCTGTCTTGAACAGGACACCCATGCTATATGTATTGAACACTCCCTGGATTTAAAGGAAGATGATTCTTAAAACATAATCTTTGCATTATAGCTTACGGACACATAATTTATGGTCTGTCTTATAAATTTGGCATATATCAGTATATTGCTTCTCTCAGTCTTATTTTGGTTCTATGGAATGACTTTGAATAGGATGTTACCCTTATAAGAATGTGTTCTCTAACTAGGTTTACGTTTCAGAGAACATGATCACATCAGAAGACTAAAGATTGACATCCAACACCAGCCCTTCACTGAGAACCTTTCTGCAAAGAACATTCTGCGAAGATTTTAGCCAAAAGTTTGATTTGTGTTTTATATATAAATATACATACACTATAGACTAATAATTTGGCCATTAGATATGTCTCTATGTATACAGACAAATTGATAAATGTATCTCACATCTTCATGTGGTCCCTAAACACTATGTCATCTAATCATATGGCAGGTTTTCTAATTTCATAAATCTATACAAAATAAGTTGTTAAAACAGTCAATCAGTGAGATCTCAGTACAGATGCTAATCCAATTTGTGTGGCAATAATCAGAACAGTCAGTTTACATAAAGCATTACAGCTGTGCAATAGTGCAGTCCAGCAGTTCTGTCAGCAGCAATGAGACCAACCCACCTGCCACTGGAATTTTTTCCGATGGACACTGCATAGTCATGCTGACAGTGAGTAAGACCTGCCAGTAGTGTTGTCCACAGTGATAGCCTTGCTCCTTTTCTCCCTTCCCGTCCAAGGATTGTTAGCAAAAACATGTAAAAGGAGCTATAGCTCCTTCTACTGGGTCTTCAGATTGCTAAGATTAAAGATTTGAAATCCTCCTAGGGCTCGGAGGAGTGAGTGGAAGAATGCCAGTTACATCTTAGAGAGCTCTGCATCACTTATTTTTAAATTTTTGCTTTGCACATTCCAACTAACAGCATCATTTCAGCAGCCATCACACATTCAAAGAAGTCAGTAGGAAGAAGTCTGGGGACAGACTGTAGGAATGGGGACTGCTAAGGAAACTGATTTTCTGATCCATATATAACATCCCAGATGTAACAGCTTGTAAACATTATGTGTAGAGCTCCAAATAATAACTTTACAGATTTAACCAATCACTCTTTGAAGGCTGTCACTGATCTAGTGGAGCATGACTGAATCCTGTTAGAGTGCAGAACAGATTCTAGCTGCAAGTCTTACTTATGCTGAGTTGCATATCTAGACAAGGATTTCAGAAACATTGTGCATGCTACAGAGATGTGTAGAAATGAAGAAATAAATACAGGCAACTAACCTCATCATTCCATGAGCATACGACAGAGGTTTCCAACCCTGCAGGATAACATGGTCTGGGACTACTGTGTGCTTAATCAAACACATTGCCAAATTCCTTCATAAGTAAGGACTGACTTCTACAGAAGTGAGTGTCGCAGGTATCTGTGACTGCCACATGAATATTCAAGAAACACATGAGATTCCCTTACAACCTCTGCTGAAATAATCGAAAACTGATGAGATCTGTGTTTTGTTTGACTACTTTACACATGTACTTCTTTAAAATGACAGCACAGTCTAAATAAACATTTGTTACAGTTAATTCAATGGACAAGATTTCTGAAGACCTGTGAAATTCTATTGCCCTCCAGCAAAAATGTGCAGAAAAGTAAATGAAGTGATTCTTTGAGACTTTGGAAAAAGTATGGGTAGGAAGCCTGCCTAGATGTGAAAGTTCCCAAAGGGCTATTCCTATCTTGCCCAACAGGGATAATCAGAATTACTTTGCCTATTTTTTATCTTCCTGAGTGAAGAAAGTTCAAGAGAAAAGCATGTTAGATGACTAGATGCCTTCTACTATTCTGAGCACTACAAGCTGTATTTTTCTGGCTGAAAGCCTCTGAATGTTAATGCCAGAGGAATTTCTAGCCCCTAATATCAAAAATCATTTACATTTTAAGGGACATATACCACATTATCATTCCTATTAGCATGCAGAGATCCTACCAGGTATCCTGCCTCCCAGTACAGACAGAAGTTAGCACCTTATTGTTTGTTCAAAAAGTGCTTTTCACTATTGACTGGGATAATATGAAGTCTTTTTCTTCCCTTTAGATAACTCTAAGAGCTGAAAAATTACTCTGTTTAAACAAGCTTCCTGTTCTTTTCTTTACTAGGGAGGGAAGACCGCTTTTAATCAACAATTGCAGCACTATGGAAGAGAGATGCCAACTGTGCTCTCTGATAAAACAAAATAAAACCCCCACCTTTGGCTCCAACATATTTGCCAGGGCCAACCAGAGTCATAAGGATCTTTTAACTCCGCANTTAGAGAATTTTTAATTTTTTTTTTCTTTTGCTACACTTGGCCCAATTAAAATGAATGTTTTCTGTCTCCTTCAGCTTTTCTCCAAACAGCAGAGAAATCCAAAGCTTTCCTCTTGGCACTGCCTTCAGGGACTAATATCTTTAAGTACTTCAAGGCCAGATCCTACTCCCTGACATTTGTCTGCCTTGAACTTGCAAAGTGCTCGTAAGTTTGTTAGCCTCCAAAGTGTCAAGGAACTGCAACGATCTTTAGACATAGTCCATGTGGGAGCTTTTGCAGAAACAGCTTCATACAGCACTATAACCTAACGCTTGTTCTGGTCAACTTGTGTCAGATGAGGGCAAATAAAATCCTCTGAAGTAAAGTAGATAGCCAGTTGAGCATGTAACGCTGGGAAGATTCCCAAATAAAGGAGCTCCTCTGTATCCAGCTTTCATTGATGTTATTTGCCATAGAAAGGTTGGTTTCAAAAATCTAACTTAGAAACAGGAACCAGAATAATTATAACTTTGTCATATAGAATGAAACAGATATTGAAGTAAATATTAAGGCATTGGTTTTTTCTTGGAAATTTGAACTGCAGAAGGAAGGAGCTGAATTTGCTCAAGTGCCTTGCCCAGGCCCTGGTTAAGGTCTCACCCTCAGAGAATACAAAAGTAGGGAAGGTACAGAAAAGGTATGTGATCATAGTGGTCAGCACTGCAGTGTCAGCTAATCTGTTACAGACTTACCAGCAGCCTTGGAAATCAGTCCAATCTCTGCTGAGCAGCACTGCACCAGAGCTCCTCAGATAAGCAGGAGCCAAGGAACGGGCCAAGTTTAGTAAACAGCTGAACCCAGGGACACTGAAGGCCAGACTAACTGAACAATCTGCACAAAGGTTTATGCAAATCTGCACATTCAAAAATCTCTGCTTTTCAGCAGTCAGGTAAATTCTGGACTGAAGTATCATTTCCAAAGACTACTATTAGGGTGCTCAATGAAAACAAATACTGACCAGGTTGTATATGTACAATATACAAATATTTTACTACAATTCCAGTTCAGCTACCATCAACTTTAGTCTAAATAAAGGAAGGAGAAAGTGTGGAAGTAGCTTGACAAAGGCTGACGTTTCAATTCAAATTCTTCCAGGAAAGATAACATTCCTCTTGTATGCTCTTTTGCTTAGCAGAGTCAAAGCTTGACTAACAGAGTGGGTAGTGTTTATTCTAAATGATCAAAGTCAAGGAGCAGTTAATTATTTGAATGCCCACAGTTAAATTAAGCTGTAAAAGATCTCTTTTGGAGCCATCATTCTAAACCAGAAAAATATCTGTGTCCTTCCAATGCCAAATACACGGTATTTCTTTACAGGTTTTTATCATTTTCAATGGCACCATAATGGATGTGAGCAAACAGTAGAATTCACAGAAAAGTTTAATTCATTCTGAGAACTCATCACCTCAGAAAAGAGATAAGATTTTACAAATTTATTCCTCTTCTTTATTTCAATTACCATGTCTGTTTGAGACGATTCCTAACTCAAACTTCTGTCCAGAAGCCTTTCGGCAGGTAAGATAGCAAATGTAAATCAAATCACAAAGATCTGGCAATAAGAGTGCAAAGCACAATTTCCATTCTATAGCAGAAGCTGCACTTTCCTGCTTTTCTATTGGAATTCACTATAGGATGGCAGAACATGATTATGTGCACATGGCAGGAAGTTAAGACACTATGTCCTTTAAAAAGTTCTATGTCCAAATGTTCAAAGTTAAGTTCAAATCCAAACACTAAAACAACAAAGTGTGGAGTGGGGAAAAAAGGAATATTGCTTACACTAATGAGATCTTCCCCATTAACTCTCTCAGGGTCTTTCAAAACCAGAAACTAAAAGAATGAAGGGACTCTGCTATAAGCAGTCAACTACACCAATATGATAGAAACGAGGACCAGCCTGCAGTTGTGACCCTTTCATGGCTGTCAAATTAAAACACACAACAACAGTGAGCCCCCCTCCCCATTCTTTCTGGCCACCGGTTCATGCAAATTACAGAAAACCAGTAGTCTTTGCTTAGCAACAAGACTGCATGTTCACCACTGATCACATTAATGATAAAGTACTGAGTATAAACAAATCTAATGATGAAAAGAAATGCTCTCCTTCACTGACTCATCCACATCTCTGAGAGAATAATTCATTCATCTAACAGGCTGACTAGAAACAGAAAAGGGGCCATGTATAACATTGCTTTCCAGACCACATCTCTGACACCAAAACCCAGGCACACAACAATAATTTCATGCAAGGAGGATTACTAAATATACAAAAATACATGTATTTTTACTGAGCCATGAAACTTTCACATTTGCACATGTCTAAGACTCATTCTAATATTTTCTAGAGTTAGGGTTATTACGCGTGAGCTGTCCCAACTGCTGTGGGACACAGAGAACACTGGAGAAGGGTGCTGAGCTGTCAGCCCCTGAAAGCCTCCACCTCCCCGAGAATCACAGAGCACATTAAGGTAACTGCAGAAAAGATTTTAATTACTTACAGCAGGATGTCCAGCACAGTAGGTGTAGCTAGCATGAGACTGGTAGTGCAAGCTGGCTCTTGGAAAGGTGTACGTATTCCAAGCGGGTTGGCTGCTATTCCACTGGGAGCTAAAGCCAGGGCTCATGGTCACTCTTGATTTACTGTTTTGGTACGTTCTCACTGTGGAGCTGGACTATCAAAAAAGAAAGAAATGCAATGTAAAAATAGCTTTAGGGTAGAATACAAATAATGCAGCTACATATCATCATTGTGCATATACATAGCGACACACAGTCTGGAATAAACTCAAGTGTTTCCTGTAAGGAACTGGGAAAAGAAAAAATGGATTCCTTTGAAGATATCAAAAGACAGAAAGAGCTATCTCACTGCAATGCCTAAAAGGAAGACTGATGACTGTTAGGCTTCAGGCTGGGATATAAATCAAATGGATAATCAATAAGTGATAGAAGTAACGGGATGTTCTGAAAATGTGCAGAGGGTGCAATCCCAAGATTAATAGCAGAAACCTCCATATTTTTTTATTATATTGACATTTATTGAACTCCTGATCGGCTATGTTCATTTTACAGTAAATGGCAGTTTGGGGCCAATATTTAGAAGTATTTCTTGGAGTCTTGAAATCCCATCTAGTGGCTAGGTAAGGCCAAGCCCTCAAAAAGATACATTTCAACACGTAATCTTCTAAGCAAACTATGAAATCTCATGACATGTTTTAATCACTTAAAACGCAGAAAAAAAAATCCAATTCCTTATTTTTCAAAAAAAAAAAATTCAATAACTTCATCTGCAAGCAATCCAGATTAGAGATATGTAATTCACATGCATTCTTCTTTGCTCTCATTTTACTTCTACTGCAGCTTTCTGCTTCTCGATCCTGTTTTATAAAAGATACTCCTAATAAACGCTTGCACTGTTATAGGTGATTTATTAGGGTGGCAAAAAAAATCAATTTTTAAAAACAGTAGAAGATGTAAAGGAGTGGATGCATTTTTAACAGATATTTAGGCTGGTCTTCAAAGACATGCAAATGTACTTTTTTCTCCATATTCTGTGCTGCATTTGCTTGCTTGCTTTCTTTTTACTGGCAAAGGTGCTCTAAATCTCCTGTGCAAATTTACCCCAACTAATTGTAATTATTATAAAACTAAACCTGATCATTTTAAAGCAGTAAGTTTATAGTGACCTTGTTAATCCAATGAAAGCTCAAAAAACACAAGCACAAATAATATTTCTTTGAAATGCTTATAAATGTCCCGGTTTGTAAATTGCTGCTATCCATTTCAAAAGCTTTAAGAATGACACTTCATTTATTTTTACCCTCCTTTCAAAGACAACTTTTATACACCATATATGTAGCATTAACCAAATATCAATATGGGCCACCATCCAATAAGGTGTTTCACACAGTCCAAGACCATCCTTACCCTTCAGTGCTTGTGAGATAAATGAGAAGGTCAAGGAAAGTATGAAAGAGCAGAGCTTGGTGGAGAAGCACAGAAAACGACTGCAGAAACATGATTTCCAGTTTCATTTCAATGCTTCAGCTCAGTTTCATTGGGAGAGAATTAGAGAAATGGAAAGAAAAGAGGACAGAGAGAAGACATACCAGAATGTTTCAAGGACATATTCTAGCTATAATAATATCCACCCTGTATAATCTTTCCAGTGTTTAATACTGTATTTAGACGAGCTGGTTGCAGAAACCCCAGGCCACGCTGAACAGGCGGAACATGCCCTCTTTATTTCATTTAATTTTCAAAAGTTTAGGTACACAAAGTTTGTCTCAGTTATCAATGGCTGTATAAACTTGAAGTTCAAGAAAAGGCCAAACGACTTCCTGCGTGTGTTTATTTCCTGCACCGCCGATTAGGAAGCCTGAAAAGAGCAGTTTCCGCTCACCAGCTCTCAGTGTCTCGACAGATTCGCCTCCCGCCCCCACCCCTCAGAGAAGGATTCCTGCCGTGTCATTTCTAAAGACTTAACTTACGACCAGCCGAACACAAAGCATATGAATGAACACTAAAACCCACACTAAACTCTCATTAGTCACTGCGTGTGACAAGTGGTTACTTTGTTCTTACAAAAGGCTTTAGGAGGGAAAAAAAAAAAAACAAAAAAACATTCTGCCCCTACAGTTAAAGGGCCTTATTTGAAATCAAACTTTTTTGTATGAATTTAAATCATGGCAAATCAAAGGAAAGAGGCTGTGGCTACAGCTAGAGGAAAAAAGGGGAGAGAAAAAAAAAAAAAGAAAAAAGATAAAAAAAAGCACAAAACAAGTAAGTTTTAATTTCTTTTTTCTTTTCTTCCTTCCCCTTTTACCCTCTTTCCCCAAGGAGGAGAAACTGCATTTTCTTTCCTTTGACATATTACTTATCTTTCAGATCACTCCTCAAAGACAAATCTCTCTTTTTGGGCCCTGGCAGACTTGCTTCTACACGGGAGATGAAGGCTAGGTTTTGTTTCAGACAGATCAAATGGGTTTTTAGACATAATGTACTTCCCCATATAAATTTCTCCCCTTTATAAACATCAGGTATTCAAGTGTGGCTGCTTATTACCTCCTCTTGAGAAGTTCAGCCCCCACTGAGTATTCTGTGAACACTGAGCTGCTCTATCCTAACAAGAGCTTTGCTTCTTCCTACTATTGCTGCTCAGTTTGCATTGTATGGGCCAGTGGAAAATACCTGTGGCTGAGAAGGTGTAAAGATATATTGTCACCTGTGATAATTGTTAATTGATTATTTTCACTTTAGCAGACAACTCCACTACAGTAAGGAGAGATGTGCTATTGGCACTGCACACACACAAATACCTATTCCTGTATTACAGAACAGGAGCAAAAATGAGCTTGTTTGTCAAACAGTCTGTCTCAGTTGCCAAACAGCCTTCTGTCTGTTGACTGAGCTTTATTTCATGCTTAGATCTGCCACTGTGCTGGAGGCATGGTTCAGCCCCAGAACTAAATCCATGCACAAAATGCCCCTTTGCCTCCCTTCTATTCCTCCACTCAGATCCTGCCTCACATGGGGTGCATGAGGAACAGTGAGCGACTCAGACCACCAAGGATGGTGACCAGCTTGAGCAGGTCACTTGGGACACAGAGGCAGGAAGCGAGACCTCAGGGTAGCTGGGAGCCCTGGGAGGGAGGTCCCTGAGAGGACAACCTCCTCCTCTGAACGGCTTTGGTGGGGGACTACCATGTCTGACCAGAGGAGAGCTGCTCTCCTTCTGTTGGATTACGTCCAGAAAAGAAAACAAACCACAAAGCAAAACAAAAGTCTCTACACCAAGACATTTCCAGGGTAATTACCTTTGAAATGTCGAAGATACCCAGATTGTCAGGCAGAGAAGAGATAACTGCACCAGCAGCCACCAAGTCCTGGGACAGCCTAGTCCTCTTGGGTGATTGGGGAGACAGGATGTGAGAGCAGGGACCCCCAGAGTTGACCTTTTGAATTCAAGGTGTTCTCTGATCAACAAAACGCTGCACATCTCTGCAACCTTGGCAGCACAGTGCAGAGGCAACTGTGGGCAAGACACTGGACCAATTGGGAGCACTGGGAGGGAACAAAGGTCCAGCAGGTGGGTGCCCCAGTGCTGGCAGTGCAGGGCAGCCTCTGGAGGTGAGGCCAGGGCTGCACCGGTGCCAGACACAGCTGGTTCCAGCTGTGACCCACCTCAAGGTGTGGCTGAGGTCTGCAGCAGGGGTGGTGGCACTTCTGGGAAAAGGTATTTTATAAAGGGCAAAACACTGCCTGGGAGTGAGGGGAAAAAAGTGAGAAACATGCAGGAGAGAGCAGGAGGAGGGTGAGGAAACTCCCCTTAAGGCCCTGGAGAGACCACGTGCAGCAGGTGTGGGACAGGATCTGTGAGGAGTCCTATGATGGAAGAAGTGGAGATGGCCTGGAGGAATTGTGGCCCAAACCTACATTAGAGCAGAGGACAAACAAGAGGAGAAGGAAAGGGGAGCTGCTATTTCCCACACCTCCTGTGCCAGCAGTGGTGGGAAGCAGGCTCAGGACTGGGAATTGAGGGAGGCTGAGCCTGGGGAAAAAGGCAGGGCGGAGATGGGGTGGGTATTGTCATAATTTTCCTTTCCTTCTCACTAGCCAAACTTATTGTAACTGACAGTAAATTAATTTTCAGACATTGAGTCTGGTTTTGCCTATGAAGGTAATTGCTAAAGGATTTCCCTCTCTTTATCCTGACCCACAAACTTTTTCACCTTATTTTCCACCTCTGTTTATTTGAGGAGAGGGAGTGAAAGAGCCTCTGGGTGTGTGTCCAGCAGGCAGCAAAGGCAAACGGGCAGATCTTGTGGCACACAAGCTTTTATTCAGGATTTAGAAGTGTATCTGTTTCACCTCAACTACTGATTCCATCAAGAAAAGGTATCACCTCTCCCCATAAACCTCTCTTATTTATATCCTTTTGGTTATCAATGGTAGATCACTGCTACCACTTCTAGGACAACCTGATCAACTTTTATCAGAAAACTTCTGAAGAAAATTATCAGATTATAAAGAACCCAAAAAAACCTCCAACCAACCAAAACAACCTCCCTTCCAAAAATCCCCAAAAAACTGTTGCCCTCCTTGCTATGTTTTGACAGGAACAAAAAATATTACAAAACAGGAGGAGAATTTTCTTTTCCTTTAGTAAGTCAGTCTAGTACCTTTATAGCCTGAAGGTCTGATGAAATCTAAAATTGAGATCAATAACATTTAAATGTCTAAGTGTATTTAAATGTATAACACTTTTTTTCCTATGCCTTCACATCTAGTTTATAAGTATGGATAATCTTACTGTAAAACTCGTAGACTAACCTTTTCTTCATGTTTGTAGAAGTTTTGAACATTTTTGGACATAAGCATGAGTGAAGTGCAAAGTGTTATTAGTATTACTACCATTTCTTGAGCTTAGCTGCTTTGAGTTCTTAGTTCCTGTAGCAGCTGATGTGTGAAGTCTACTGGTGGAAAAAACAGAACATAGTATTTGTGGAACAATTCTTATCATTAAAGCACTGTGCAAATCTTAAATGGTGGCAATATTTTTGGCTGGTGAAACCTTTCCAACTTTTGAAGACATTTATAGGAGGTGTAAGAAAGAGTGGCCACTCCTTTCTATTCGTACTTGAATAAAGCACATCCCTTGACTAGGACATTGGGCAACAGCAATAGCTCTGACACAGCCTTAGTCTTCATGTCCCCACACCTGTGCCCTCCACTCCTTTGCATTCCAGCATCACCATGCAGTAAACTAGCAGGAAAAATACGTGGTAAGTTCTGGAACTCTACATCACATCAAATGCAAGATTTACTACATCTAATGGGCACCCTTCAGCCAGCTATTCCAAGATGCTATGATTATTATTGGCTTTGGCACTCCAAAAGAAGAGAGAGGCTCAAATATCCTCCTCTAAGTTACTTCTCCACTAACACTGACTTTAAGGAAAAAAAAAAGTAACAAAAACAGAGAGAAGTGAGTTTAAAGACGTGTAAATAACATTTGAATTCAGCCTCCCACTATTTCATCTTTTAAAAGGAACTTCACAGAGTTATGATGTCATTTTCTTAGCCCACAAAATTTAAGTTGTTTCCAGTCCCCTGGATTTTGATTATAGAATGATTCTGTCTTCAGCTGCACCTTCTGCCTTTTTTTTTTGTTTTTTTTTTTTTTTTTTTCTCCTGAAAGGAATTGTGATTGAAAGGATACCCACATTCTTCCCCCTATCCCTTCAAGGGATTTGACATGCCTTATTTTGGATGCTAAAATGATTACAGGAGATAGGAAAAGCCAAGGAGACAAACTGCCATTCTGGAGACACTGTTTGCAGGAACTCTATATGCCTGTATTTGGATCAGAGCATAATGCAAAGCACAGTCTTATGCTCCTAAAAGTTTGGATGCTTTACAAAATACTACTGTTCCCATAGAAATGAAAGGTTTTCCGTAACCTGTATAAAGTAAGAAATTAAAATAGCTGCCCTGGAACACTACTGCATGAACTAAAATGTTGCATTTGTTTCATGCTCAGAGAAAATATGAAACTGGCAAACCAAATCTGAAGTTAGTTCATCACAAAATCCACCTGAGAGACCCTAAAGATTGTGTTACTTAGGAATTGAAGAGTGAGAGTGTTTCTTCTTTTGGGGTTGTTATGAAAACTAAACACGAAAAATATTACAGATTTTTTTGGTTTGTTTTGTTTTTAATAACAGGAAAAAGGAATTTTGTGCTGCTGCTTTTCCCAACATAATCCCTCAAATGCAAATCTTTTACAGTCTAGAACCAGATTCCGTCTGTTTCAGTAAGAACTGCATTTCTAATATTTGGCCACTGCAGATTTTAAGTTTATCAAGTTTGTCTCATAACCTTCACAAAAAAATCTTCAGAGACAGGACCAAATTTGAGAGAAACATTATTTTTCCAGACATAGGATTGAAACTCCATATGCTCTACCTGGAAAAACAGGATCAACTGAAAGAAATAGCATTCCACTGAAACCACAGAGAAATGATGAGGCTGTATTTCATATCTCAGCATATATGTGAGGTTACAGCTCAACCAGTGGATCCAAGAGCCCTGAGACCTGGCCCACATCATGCCAAAACTCAGGCTGTGCAGCCCATTGCCCCCTCCCAGCAGGTGAGAGAGGAATGCTCTCCATGGGATAGCCTTACATGGCAGACAAGCTCCCCACCAAGGAGGTGAAGGGGACCCAGGGCTGCACAGCTGGAATACGGAGAGCTGGGGCCCAGCAGGAATGCTGAATCAAGAGACTTTTTAGGATAGGTCTCAAATAACTTTCAAGGAATGTATTTTAGAAAAAGAGTTTGTCATTCTTTGTAATTTTCTCCCAGAGTTATGCCTTGAAAACAAAATATATATGGGTTTCACACTTTTGTGGTTAGAATTGCTGTCATTTCCAGTGACTCAACCCGTAATTCATGTTGTACTTTTAACTGTTACTTGAATCCTAAGAGCATTTTTTTCCTAGGCAAAGCATGAAGAATGCTTTGGAGCAATGGCTCCTGTAGTCACAAGACAGTGAGCAGGGGAGCTGAAAAAATTAAGGCCTTCACAGTCTGAGGAAGAGGCAACAAAGAGTTGGGTTTTCTGCTGTCCTATTGTGCACATCAGTGTCTAGGAGCAAAGAATTAGTAACAGGCTAGTGGTAATCCAGATTAAAGCCTTAAAGAGCATTGGTAATCTGTGTGGGATTCCTATGTGCAATCCAGTTCTCTAGGCAAGAGACCACTGGGTTTCAGGCAACTTCTGCTCACACACACACACCTCTCCGAGATCATTACCACCAGCAGCAAGCAAAGTTTGCTCAGCAAGCAAACTTACAGCAAAGGCCAAGTAAAAGTCTCCAGAAATGCTCCTGTACTTCAAACTGCTTTCTCCAGAAGAATAAAAAAAAGAAATTCTTATGTGTAAGAGATGCTTGCAATGGTTTTGTTACTCATGTTGTACCCAGCCATAGGGAACAGGGACACTCATGCTTCTGGACTGCTCATTTGTACGTCTTCCTTCCAGAGAATGGAAAAGGAGACTTACCAAAGGGTATTTTTTTGCTTATGTTACATTCTTCGTAAAAAATAAACTGGGATTAAAATATGTGTTGTTAAATGGCACTCTTTTTGGTTTAGTTGAAACCTTTTATTTAGATGTGAACACAGTGACTATCTTGACTCCAAGTCAGACCATGTCAAGGTTTCTTCTCTTCAGAATATTATTTAGTCAATCTATAGTGATAAATTTAAGTTAGAACAACCTCACAAGGACATTGTATATGACCTTGTAATGACAGGTCATTAAGCAATTATTTTCTGAAAATAAAACACACTGGCATCAGTTGAATCTACTCCTACATTTTTACACCAAGATTACAATATAAAATAGCGAAGCATTATGTTAACCCATGATTGGCATGATCTGAGTGTTCCCAGCAAATTCTGGTAAGATAACACTGGTTAAGACCCAGTCACAGATGACCTGCATACTTCTGATTTCTGAAGTCACCCACATAAATCACTCCATGCAATACCCCTATGCACATACAGCTCATCTGTAATAGAGTGACTGGAGGAAAGGATGTTCTTCCACCAAGGGCTGATAAGCACAAGAGTCACAGAGGCAAAGAAAGTCTTAATGGTGAACACTATTCTTTAGGAAAGTTGTTGATTACATACAAAGCATATCAGATTAGGTATCTAAGCTGGCAGATCTCCAGATGAGTATTTTTATGAGGTCTAAGAGTATCTCTTTCATATATAACAGTTGCCAGTCTTGAGGGATTTTTCTGCAAAGTACATAGAAGTTTTTGGGACTTACAGCATTACCTTGGTGAAACAGAGGATACAAAGGGATAATGCAAAAATTGGGGTTAAAAAAAAATTACAAGTGCTTTCTGCCATTCCCAGATACAGAGGGCTCTTGTATTAATTTTGTGGTAAGCCACAAACCATTTATACGTATATACATCTTCGACATCATTGACCAAAAACCAAGTTTTGGAGCTTTACTGATTAATGACTGACTTTACAATCTACCTGTGTGCTAAATTGAAACCTTTCACAGACAGCTAATGTCTTCTGTGAAATTCATTATTTTTTGATAGTTTGGGGAGAAAAATAATTATTTCATTAACACTCGAATTCCTTCCCCTTTTACAGTACTCAAAGGCATGTCTCACTATATTCTGTAGTATCTTAAGTTTTTTTTCTGAAGTATCTGTTTACTACATGTATACTAAATTACTCCCTGAACGATAAATCAACCAGTGCCTCAGATACAAAATTATTTCCTCACACTAGATCTGCAATATACAACTTTCCTTAGACAATCCCAAGAGTAACAGCTGGCTGACAATTTAAGCAAGTCTGCAACATTAACCAATGAGTGCAATCCAGACTCAGACACCAGGAAACAGGGATGCTTATGAAAAACTGAAAAATGTCTGTGGGACAACAACACTTCTACAATTACAGCAAATGATAAAAAGCCAAATTTCTTTCCTCAGCTGCAGTAGACAAAGTGTCGACTCCAGCATCACATGCATATTGCAAGTCTTCATGTCCACAAAATGCTTACTTCACTCAATGCAGTGCAGTTATGAAATGCATTTGGCCACTGGGAAGAATTCTATAAATCCTACAAAGCTCACCAATGTACCACTCTCCAGCTGACTCCTGTGGATGGGCTCGCATGCTTTCGTAAACATTGCTGTGGGATTAGGACATTTATCAAAGCTATGATTTCTGTCCCACGATGTTACATCTATTGTATACCAGGAGTTCTGCAGGTACATGATTTATCCATCCTGCCATTAGCTACAATACCCTGCAAACAGTTTTGATTTTCTGCTGGAGAAACAAATACTCCTCCCATAAATTGTTTTACTGCTGATTAGGGAACAGGCTCCTGCTCCCTTGACAATAAAACAGCTTGCGTTCTCTGACCGTGGAGTTATAATTTGCAGCACAAAATTCTGAAGCTCAACATCATTTCTTATGGAATTAATATAGAGAAAATTATAGCTCACTTTTCTGCCTTTTCATGCCTGAACTCACTTTATCTGTTAAGTGCCAACTTGTTTGATCACTTGAGGGATATTACAGACAATATAGCCCCTAAAGATTAACCAAGGGGACACAGGAGGGTGAAGAAAATGTCAGGTAAGTCAAACAAAAATAACTTTTTTTAATTAAAATAAAAATCAAAAGAAAAATTTTGTTACTAGAATCAGGATTTGCCAAAGGTTTCAGTTGAGCTTACAATGTTCAATGGACATTTTAAAGATCAAGGAGGCAAACTGGATAGTCAGAAAATTCAGAAATGAAAATTGATTTCTTACCCATTGAAATCATACTCAGGCCTTTCAATCAAATCAATTATTCATAGAACTACATATATTGTATATGACACATTTGAAGGTGAAAAGGAAATATCCTCTGGCTTTTCCAGTACTCAGCTGATCCATTAGAAATGTAATAGCAGTCTAACAATTCCATGACTTCAGTAGGATGGGTGAAAAATAAAAGAGAAAGGGTACTGAACTACAAAGAGAAAAAGAAAATCAGAAGTAAGACATTTTCAAGACCAGCTCCCAGGGTACTCAAAATCAATTTCAATTGCCTCAGATATCTGTCAAGTATCAAATACAGAACAGAGGAACGTGCACACAGAACTACAGAGTTGTCTAGAAAAGCTGCTTTTTCTTCCCTTAAGCTTTGGGCACTCTTGTTGAAGAGAGAGAGAGAGACAATTAACTTATTAGAAGGGATGAGCAAATTATAACTGGGAAGTTGGCTGTAAGCTGAGTTCAGTGTAGCAAGGACTGGTTTACCAGGATACATCAATACAAGATTACAGATTTCATTAAAACATAAGTAAATATCAATGCAAAAATGACATTAGAATGCCCAATATAAAAAAAAAAAAAAACACAAACAAAAA
>VXAU01004440.1:254128-276970 GCA_013399695.1 Formicarius rufipectus | reverse complement strand
AAAAAAAAAAAAAAAACCAAACCAAAAACCCCCCCCCCCCCCAAAAAAAAAAAAACCAAAAACCAACAGAAATACCTAAGAAATAGTGCACTAAGGCACAAGAGCTTATGAGATTTTGCTGTGACTTGCTTGTTCCAATGGAAAAAAAGAAGGTAATGAAAGGCTATTAAAAACTAAATAATTCTGCAGATTATTGATAATCCTGTAGTCTAAACTAGTGTGAAGGAGACATGGGCATCAACAAACAAAATTACTATTATGTTAATGAAACACTTAAGTGAAGCAGTCAAGCAGCACGAGGTGCACATGCTGAATGTCTGACCGTGAAAAGCTTCTCTGGCTGTGGTGAGCACAGCATTTAAAATATTGGGACTACTCATGACCTTAAAGTAAACCATGAGTACAAACAAATAGATCCCTGACAAAGCTTTGTAGACACTACTTCTTGAGTTAAACACAGTTCTCTCAGGCATCATTGTCTACTGCATGCAAAGTGCTACCATGTGGTCAGGCCATAAAAGAAAATGTGCCTTTTGATAATAGCACACAAATGTTTCTAAGTATATGAAAATATTTTTACTTTCAAGTATCCATGTGAATGAAAACAAGCGACCTTCTCCTAATATCACCTTTCCTTCAAACTATAAACCACACCTTTTATTCTGACCAGCTCAAGATCAGGAGGCTGACTTGCATTTTGGCCGAGCCACAAGTGTTTCAGATTGCCATTTTACACTCTATAAACAAACCAAAACAACAACAAAATGGGAAAACTTAGATTTTAGTAAGGTTACTGCAGTAATGAAAACACATAGGTCTGAAAACAGCTTCAGTTTTCAGGAAGTTACACTGCTATTAAAAAAATAGCCCAAACACACTACACATTAAGGGGCTCAAAGTGGAAAGCAAAGATCTTTTGAATCCTGTTGGAAAGTGCCCAGGTAAGAGATGTCATTGACCCTCAAGAGAGGTAATACAGCTGAAGATCTTCAGAACCTGGCACGTGGAGCTGTCCTTCTTCACTCAGAAAACACTGACGGCAAGAGAATAATTCAGTGTAGCTCAGCCTAAGGGATTTTTTTACCCCAGTGCCCAACGGCATGAAGAAGATTCAGATCCTTCCTATTGAACTTCATCATCATAGACTTGACAGGCAAATGAGGGAAGGAAACCTCTGCTTTAATTCTAGCCCCCTTTCATAGCCCCAAATGTTTGTTAAAATCCCAATTTTAATATATAAGTACATCAGTCATGTCCAGGCTGCAAGAACTAGATAAAAGATGAGGAACAGAGACTGGGAACAAGAGATGACCAAAAACCACAACAGAAGGCTTAGAGGATAAACAGATATTACGGTGTCTCATCTGTATTTTCTGATTTGTGGTTTTGAGCCTACATCTCAAAAAATTAAACACAGAATGAATGCAGATTTCTGTCACATTGTTCCCAGGTGGTTTAAAACATCTGCTTCTGAAATCAAATCCTTTCTAGAGTTGACGACTATTTCCAAAGCCTGAGGATCGATGGAATTCCTTACCATGCTATAAAGACACTGGTCTAAAAATGCTCAAGAATTAACAGCAAATTAATATTACCACAGGAATTCCTTTAAAAGCCATATTTTGAATGTCATTGAGTAGATACTGTCTTGCAGGTCTGTGCTTAGAATATACCTATCAGGAAAATTTCCCATATAGCATACTCAGTTATACATTGTATTTCCTGACACGTGTGGGTGTCATAACCTTATAGCAGGAACAGGAAAAAACAGTAATATTAACAAGATTTGTATAGAAGATTTCAGCATTAGTTACCCTATTCTACCAAACAGTTCAGAATTACTAGTAAGAATATCTTTAAAGATTGCCAAGATCATTTTGGAGCTACATTATTTTTTCAGTTTAA
This sequence comes from Formicarius rufipectus, assembly GCA_013399695.1. NCBI lineage: Eukaryota > Metazoa > Chordata > Aves > Passeriformes > Formicariidae > Formicarius > Formicarius rufipectus. Next base: position 275,065 of record VXAU01004440.1, on the reverse strand, counting down.
AATATATTTTAAAAACTCCAACCACCTATAAGTAGCTTCACAATTATTTAAGTGCAACTTTTAGTACCTAGTGAACTGTCAAGTAGATACTAAGAGGGAGTTAATGGATACAGATGTAAAAGAAAAGAATCTCACCCTACTATGCCTGGAAAAAAGGATGGTTTTTCACCTAAAGAGGAAAACTATTATTTGGAAGATGAAAAATCACCATTACCTCTGAACCAGGCTTCTTATTCTTTCCTGGTCTCTACAACAGAGATTTTACTGCCCCCTCTTTTGCAGCCTTTGGGAGACTGTGTAATTCTTTTGCCCATTCAAATTTAACAGCAATGTCCCAAATCAGTCACAAATCACCTAATATATTAATCGAGTTTTTGGTAAATTTTCAAGTATACAATGCATTTGAAACTTTGTATGATTGGGAATAAATACGACAAAAGACACAGAGAAGCTTCTAGTAATCTAGTAATATACATATATATAAGTATAATGAAGTGAAATAATATTAACATAAGCAGAACAACACCGAAGATATTTTCAATTTTGTTTAAATATAATGGCAGACTAATTTTTAAGGGAGCTAAAAGCAGTACCATGAATTATGTGGATTTAAGAAAGGTAAAGTCATAAAAATGCAAATATGGGGAAAACACATTTGAGGAGCTGAATCATAATAATAGGGCTTTGCTTAATCTATATTCTATATTTGTCTGTTTATATTTACATTTATATATCTATGTCTATATTACATGAGGGGGAAATGTTTTGAAGCTATTCTTCTTTCATAGAGACTACAATCACATTGTGACAGCTTTTTGGATTCTCTTTTTACATTATGTATTTTAAAAAATAACTTGAAAAATTTATTTAGGAGGAAAAGGTAATTTTTTTAACTGCTGCTAAAATTTTCTGTAACATGAATGAAGACAGAAGAAAAGATGAAGGTCTACAGTTTAAACAGTAAAGAAAAAATTTATTGTTTATTCTAAAATCCAAATATGCTTATGTCCCTAACTCCTCTAATCTTAGGAATACCTGCTACTAATGCACAATGGAATACTCAGACAAACTGTTGAAATATTTAATGACATTATGAACCAGTAACAAAATAAAAAATATTAAATGGACACTGAATAGATCATAGTGACACTACAATTTGAGGTTATCAAACCATTTTACAGCTCTCTCTTACTCTGGCCATGGTACAGAAAAAGGCGTATTTCCTACTTAGACCTTCCTAATACGAATTGTCAACTTGGATAGATCAAATTGATAGAATGTATACGGGGGGGGTTCCTGGGGCTTTCTGAGGTGNGGCGGGGGGGAGGGTATGTCTGTGACTGCCTAAAACTCTGATTTGAGGCAGAAAGATAGTAATTCATAACAAATTTCTGGAGAAAATACTAATCAATTCAAAACAATTTAATCATCATAAGCTAAACTACATTTTAATAACAAATTATTTTTAAGAAGCAGAACCTTTAAAAAATAATTTTTTTATATTCTCAAATTTTAAAAATATGGAGGAATATAATTGCTATAAAAAGAACAGAATTCAGATACGGTAAGACAAATTTTAAGACATTATTTCATTTCATGGATCACATCTAGCTGATCAAACAAAAGGAAACTTGTTAAGATGAAGAAGCAGCAGGTATGGTGTTTATTTGTTTAACATCACAATCATACAGTCTAACAAGATTCTACAAAAATTTGGTAACTGGGAAATGCCATCCAGGTGCTCGATGTCAGTTCTGTTCTAGATGATGCCAGTGCACCAAGAACCTCAAGCACATGCACAGCTGTAAGCCCAGGAGGAAGTCCACTGAAGCCCAGAGAATTTGTTTTAGTACTGGAATCACAGGGAAGATTTTCATTTGAGAGACTTAAATATCTAAGAGAATTGATCCCGTGCTCAAGATAAAAACTTTATTTCTTTGCAAGAACAAAAAGATGGAGACTTTGATAGGAAAGGAGGGATTTTGTTGTTTATTTTAAAAGGATATAAATCTTCATGATGCAAGCTATACAAGAAGGCTTGGAAGATTAATGTTTTCTGGGCAGCATATTCTACTCTTATTATTCATAGGACATCTTGCACCTTATTCTGAAGTATTTAGCAATGGCTCATGGAACAAGAGATATTTAATGGTCTTACATTGCCTTGCTGCTTTGATCACTACGATACAATAATCAAAACCAGAGAGTGCATAAAGCCCTATTTGATCTTTACAGAAAAATTCCACTATGCTAATCTCTAAAACAGTGTCAGATTATTAATTTCTCTCCCTTGGGTATTTCCTTACTTAAGTATAAATATATCAATCAATACAGCTATCATGCAAAATTTCTGAATTTAAGGGAAATCAATAGTGTTTGTAAGTGCTTGGTAGAACACTGCCTGTGTGCATACCAGGGTTGCAAATTGTGAGGAGACTTTTTGACCTTTTTCTTTTAATAAACTCATTTTTGGAAAAAACACACACATTCATTATGTCTCTTACTTCCTGAAGGAAATACTGGTGCAGTCGAGGTCTGGAAACAGAAGACACAACAACAGGAACAAGCAATTAAGTATCTCACTGTCTTGCTTTTACCATCAGTATTCTGTACAAGTACTCATCTTACTTCTGCTTACTTTCTATTAGGGCTAAATTGTTCAAAAGATGAGCCAACCACTGTACCTTTTTAAAAAACCCACACTTTTTCATTAAAAAAGATGGTAGAATAGAAAAGAATTGGTTGTGTAATCTCTACTCAAACACAGTTGACTTTAAAAGCCTAAACATTTGCAAAGTAGGTTTAAGTAGGCAACTTGCATTTAGATTCACAATTATGACCAGCTTCAGCCTATTCCTTAAAATCTTGGGTATCCATTTCAGTGTAGCCATGACTCTTGCTTTCCTCTCTTTGCTTATTTCCACCCATTTCTTGTGAAACTTTTGTCACTTCTCTTTATTTATTTTTCACAGTTTATACTTAGGTCAATATATGGAGAATCCCCACCTGAAAACTTGTACCTTCATAATTTAACTCTCAGGAAACAAATAGCAACTTGAAGTACAAGATTAAATGGGTAATAAAAGAGCTTGAGGTTTATAATGGCCAACAAAGCTTCAATACCCAAATGCTTGTCATGAAAGAACCCACTATTGTTAATTGCTTCCAATAAGAAGCACAGACATCTCCACTAATTTTAAGGGTTGATATAAACTTCACTGTTTTTTACTTATCTTCTTGTTTTACTCTTCAAGGATCACTGATTATGCTAAGATAGACATCAATTAATTTATAATGTCTAAAAGAGTGGATTTCTTCTATATACTACTAAAACTTGAATGCATAGGTTGCAGGGTAGTTTTCCTAAAGTAGACTTCACATTTTAATAATGATAAATGATTGTTATAAAATATAATTAATATTAAAACCAAAGCAAAACAGTCAGAAGAGTGTCCCAGATGGAAGGATAGGGGAAGTTAGCCAGGAAACAAGAATTCATGCTGAAATCCCAAACTGAGCAGCGGCAACATAAAAAAGGTTTCAAAGAGAAAGCCACCTGCAGTACACCATTACATTCTTCTTCATCACAACAAAGCCCAGACCTGCTGATACCCTCCAACATGTTCTTGTAAACACAGTCTATTAGCATCTTATACGAGTTTAGCATTTCCTAGCAAAAGATCTCTCATGGCAATTTGGTAAATATAAACACCCAAGGGTAGCCTTCTTTCTGTTTCATAATTGACAACTTTCATGATGAATGCACAGCCTAGGCTTTTCCCTCTTACCAGTACAATTTACAATCTACAAAGAGCAACATGTTTGTCACTATTTTTTTTTTTCAAGTATCAGTAAAGAAAAAAAAATGAGATTTGAAAAAAAAAAATCCACAGATGACAGAAAAAAAAACAGAAAAGGAGCCAGGAACACTTCCACAGAGTGGAAGGGCAAGAAAACTATTCTGCTTTAATGATACATACAAATAATGCTAAGCAATACTGAGAGCTGCATAATCATGGCACATTCCACCTAACATTAACAATTCCACAGATAAAAACCACTACAGGTCACTGTGAAAAACAATACATTTCTGCTGAATATTCCCTACAGGTCAGAAAAGGGCTAAGTCATTCTGCGTGTGCTAGCAACAATACACAAATTTCTTTCTTTTAATGTTACCCTCAACTAGGGAGAAACAGGAAGAACTAATTAGACAACCTAGTTTTTTACTTTTTCTTCCTGAGGGGTCTGACACCAGCAGACACTAAATCATTTCTTTTTGCCTATTGTATCTAAGAAAGAAGGTTGGAGCTGGAGAACACATTTCAGTTGCTAAATTAATATTCACACTGTAGTTCCACGTTTCTATGCCAGAATGAGTAAGGTCAGATCACGTGGAGACAGATCTGATGGGGAAGGACTGGAGCACCCCACTGAAAGGACTGCTCAGACAGCTAAAGCCATGTTGTGTAGTGCAGAAAGTGGGAAGATCATGCAATGAAGCACTTTGACTTTTTGCCAGGTGTACCCTGCGAAATGAATTTTGAAATAAAGTTTTAAATTACAGACAGCTTTTCCAAGCCATTGCTGGCAAGAGCACTACTGTGGAAAAGCTGTGACACCAGCAATTAGGGATAGCAGCGACTGAGATATTAAGGGAAACTTGTCAAGCATAACTTAAAATATCTAAATATTTCTCTTAAATACTTGCCAAAAGAAGAAATAAAAATAGTTATGGCTCTGCTTGCCTGTAAGTTTGCACCTTCTGGATTTTTTTTTCTTTTTTTTTTGAATATTCACAGACACTAGTTCAGAACTTCCATAAACATAGTACTAATTCACATCTAAGAGCATTAGGAAGAGGGAGGTTGGAGTCCTTTTAAAATACAGCATGTGGTGTGCCAGCCACTCAGTCCCACGAATTTTATGTTTGCCCTATCTGTCCAAGCAAAACACATTGCGAGTATCTAAGCAGAGCTCCTGGAATCCCCCGCTTAATGTTTGCAAGGAATGCAGATGAAGGAGTATTTACCGAAAGAATTAAGTTGATGAAAAGAAAGCATGCACTTTTAATGACTGACAAATAACCCAAAGTACTTCAGTCTTGTCTTAAATGACCCTTATTACTAACCACTCATGGCAAAAAAAATCCAAACCAGTAATGAACATTTTAAAACATCAGGTAATGTCTGTACAAATGCTAGCAGTGCCACCAGAAGTGACCACTGCTATGAAAAGTACTGTATCACTTTTCCAGAAAACCTTGAAAATTGTTAAAGAAGAGATGCACTGAATAAATAATTTCCTGGTACTTAGTAGAAAATCATGTGTTTGCTTTTTGGTTTTGTTTGTGGGTTTTTTTGTTTTGTGGTTTTTGGTTGGTTGGTTGTGTTTTTTTCCCTAAATACAGATCATTCACCAGCTAATGAGCCTGTTTTAAAAGAGGGCAGAAACAGTTCTACAGTCTCCAACACTGGAATCTACTGACAAATATTATTTGGTACCCTTTAACTCCCAATAGAAAACACAGAAAGTATTAGATGTAAATGCAACCAACTTAGCTGGCTCCTGCTTCCACTGGGTGAATGAAAAATGGCACAGTCTCAGGAAGGACTTATTTCTAAAAATATCATCCTAATGTACAGTGCCCCTCTAACAGCTCCACCAATCTGCCTGTCACTGTCCCCAGCTCCTTAGTCAGGTCTTCTAGGATAAAGCAGTGGAAGAAGAGATGTCCAAACCATGCTCCGGTGAACACAAGGTTAAAATCACATGGTTCCTATTTGCTGCAGGAACTATTTCAGCTCTTAGCAAATCTCACAGCACACAGACTTTTACTTCTCCTGCTGGGTCTAGCTAAGGATTGAGCCCCATAGATGAATTTTGAGCATCCTTAAAGTTTGTGGATCACAAATTGTAACAGATGTCCCTGCTGTGCAGGGAGTTTTGTTTAAAGGTCCATCTGCCTGCAGACTGAAATCTGGGATTCTTTTGTTTGCATCCTGCAAAACCAGATCTTTCAGGCCAGTCACCATAAAATTGCAGGGATTTTTCTGAGGGGTACAGAAGATCAATATGTTGTATGTGCTTGTTCCTCTAGAAAGAGAAGTAGCTGAGATCACCTCAAGGTTTGGCAGGACACAATCTTATTCATGTTAATGCTGCTTCCACAGAATTGGCTGCAGGAAGGAAATGGATACGCCTCTGGCTTTTTTATTCAAATTCCACATAACAGATTTCAGCACTTTAAAGGTCTGGGGATGTGGAGAGGGAAGGAGTCACCTCTGCACAGTGGGATGGGGTATGCAGGCCAGGTAGTGGAATACAGGGTCCAGACTCTGGTCAATCAGAGCAGAAAGGCACAGAGACTAGAGCAGTCGTATACTTAGCAAAATGATTTAGACACATTACCAGAATCCAAGGAAAAAGAAGATAGGACAATGAAATGACAGATGAAATCAGAATGGAAGAGAAGTGAGAGACTATAAGGAATGAAAATCAGGATATGGGAAGAGAAAACAACAGAAAGGGGATAAGTGAAAAGAGAAGGAAAATGTATTTACTATGCAATTAGATTTCATGCCAGGAAGGACTTAGTTCCTTCCTCTGTCCAGCTTACAATACCACTTTTCAGAAGAAATTCTCCACAGTCCCCTCAACATACAAAGGGGGAAGGCCTTTTCCATCCTCATCAGACTCCTCTGTTCTTTTTCAGTTTGTTCCATTCCATTACTAAGCACATTTTGGTTTTGGATGAGAAACTTGCAGGAGTGAATGGGATACTTGCATTGGAGCAGAGCTAAATCTAGCCCTAGGGGTTTTCGGAGTAAGCACTCACCCTACCCTTGGGAGAAGAGGCTCCAGTTTGCACCCAGCAGCTCTATGTTTCTTTACAGAAGTAACACTTCACTGTCTCTACATTCTCCAATCACCACAAACTTCCAGAGGGCCAACTTGCCTCCTGCTCATCCTCTAACAGCATGAGGATATTGCCGCCTCATAGTTTTAATTTTCCTATGTGCAGTTTATCCCCTTGGTGGTCAGCAGACAGGCCCACAAACTTCAGAAGGAGCAGACAAGAAATTAATGTCGTTTTCCAAACAGTCTCAAGTGTTGTCTATGCTTAGGTCAGACCTTTCTAAAAGAGTCCTCCTTGGCCTTTCTTTGACTTCTCTAACAAATCACACATATCCTCTTCTTTGTAGCCAATTTCCTCCCTCCTGGATCAGGTCCTGCACACGCAGTCATGGCCAATACAGACATGCCTCTCTGCTTCTCTCCCTTGTCCAAGCTGACAAATGATACCTCCAGATGTGAAGCCATGGATGATATACAGCAGTTCCATAAAATTAACCCAAACTGACAGATTATGGCAATGTCTGCTTACTTGAAATTGATTGCAAGTGTCCTTGCATCTTTAATTCTTTACTGTTTTAGAATCATGCATTTTAACCTCTGCTTAACAGTCAAAGGAAGTCCAAGAGTGTATCTTTCAGCTATTTCAGAAAACATTCAGCAACAGGAAATACATTTTTTCAGCCATTTACAGTAAATCTTTGCCATTGTTTCATAATCTGGCATCCTGTTCACCAGTTTAGAGGTACTCTATTAAACAACTCAGAAAACAAAGAATTACACATCTATTAATCTGGGTAATGCCATTCATCAGCAGTGAATATTACCTATACATATTGAAACCTAGTAATTAATTTTGTATTTAAATCTTTGTAAAGGCAGAACATACTGGTCATAATAATGACAATGTGGCCACACATAGTATTCTCCTGTAGAAGTATCACAGGTTCAATATTTTCTGCATAAAGTATTAATGTATTTCTATGGAATGCTTTTATATTCTATCAGAAATCAGCTGTGCATGGCTTTTTTTTTTTTACTACTAGTGAAATTAGAAAGAGGGACAAGTCAAGACTTCAGCATGGCACTCCTAGTTTTCATTTATCCATGAAATGTTCTTCACCTTCTTTGTAGGTTTATTCTGTCCTTTTGTTCACATTTGAAATAAATGGAAGTTTTCTAACTTCTTGAAAATTTCCTCATCTTTTTATCATATCAGACAATCAAATTTTTATGGTTCACATTAGATTCTTGTTTATAGTCCTCAAAATTTGTTACAAGACTTCTCACATGGCCCCATCAGTGGCAAACGTATTTCTTTATTGTTTTGCTTCAAGCATCTATTTAATCTATTTGCTTTTACCTACTGTTGTTTGCCCAACATGATCTTTTCACTGCCTACCTATGACTGCACCTCCTAAACTGACAGTCAACTGGGGCTTGGAGAATTTTTTAATGGGCATTCTGTAGTGCTGATAGCTAGAGAGCAGTTTGGCCCCCTTTCCAAGGAAAGACTCCTCAAGCACAGAGCAATCTGTAAGTGTTTCCACAGTCATTCAGTGTGTCCAAGATCCAAAAGCTGCCATACAACTCCATTTCCCATTTATACTACTGGGTGACAGACATGCTGAAACAGGGTCAGATTTTCAAAGAAGGAAATTTTTTTTCCCCAAAAAAAATAGAACATGCACACAAAAGCAGATAAAGGGAATGCATGCTGAAGACGAAAATGAATTAGCTCCACTCCACTAAAAGAAACCAATAAGTGCTCTTACAACAACAGTGAAAAGCTGACTGGGGTCTGAACTCACTCCCACTAATGTCAGTAACAGTTTGATTCAATGGGAGCAAAGTAAATCCCATTAGAGCCTTTTACAAAAAAACCCTAATAAAAGCAGACACTACAAAGTAAAGGCCCTGCTCAGCCCTCGCTTACACCATAGCCATTGTAAAGTCACACCATCGTGGCTGGGGTCTGCATTCAGAGCTGGAGCATTTCAGTTCCACACTTACCACATCACAGAAAGCCAAAAGGAGACGCTGTACCAAAGTGAGAATTCTAAGAATCTCCTGGCCATGGACTGAATACACTGTTGTTAGGTTTCCATAAGATCTGGCTAGGTCCCAAACGTGCATTCCCTAACACTCATGCCACCTGATTTATGCTGTCCTATTTGGCTGGTAAAAGAATCAAATTGGTAACTGGTTTTGAATGAAGGCAATTAGGGTGGTTGATTGGTTTTGTAATTTGGAGAACACTACTCCAGAGTATAAGTCAATTGTGTAGAACTATCCAGGTCTTTAATCACTGCTTTCCCTGTAGAAAGAGTTGATGCTTTACATCATCTGAAATTTATACTAGTTATAATCAATATTCTTCTCCCCCATTACACCCCTTATTGCTTCCTACCCTGGCCCACACCAGGCAAAAAAAACCCCAAACAAACACAAACCAACCAAAAAAAAAACAAAAAAAAATAAACAAACAAACAAACAAAAAAAACCCACAAAAACAAAAACCATCACATTTTACCGGAGAAACAGTTAACTATAGTGTGGCCAATTATATTTCAAAGGTGTATCCACATTTAATTTAAAGGGTCAACCAAATATGTGAGGGTAATTACCTTTACTGAGCATCTGACAGCTGTTGTGATATAGTGGGCCAACACTTACTGCTAGAAATCTGTCGGGAAGATCTCATTTAAATTTGAGTAAGGTTAAACAACAGACTTCTGCCTGCAAATCCCAGAAAACAACATCATCAACAAAGACAACAATTTTATCTAAGTCTCTTGGGCCTCCCCTGAAAGACTGGAAATTCTCAATTCAAAGAGTTCTCTTTCTGAATGGATACCAAAATAGCAAGACCTGCAGGTTCAACACACAAAAATCACACTAAGCACGGACAGGAAATCATATATAATTTGCCTATGTATAGTAACCATACACTTTTCTGAAACACAGTTTCTTATTTACATATACAGGCTCCAGAAATTCCAAAGCTGAGAAATAAAATTGCACTTGAGAGTTCCCTCAAGTAATTTTTATTCTTAAGAGTGGACAGGAATAGATAAGATATTCACAGGATAAATAAGTAAAGAAAAAGTCAGGAGAGTTACATGATACTCTATGCAATATCTTTTATTCCTTCACTGCAGTCTACACTTCAGACACTTATTCAGAACAAGGCTGTGTTTTTCACAGTGAGTTTCAGATCACCAAGTCTCAAACCTCGGGGCCAGCGGTCTCCTGACAGTCTTTGCACTGATCAAATTATACCAAACATTTAACTGAATGGTACACCAGTACACTTTATACAATGCTATAAGCAGATGTGAAATACTGAATTCCACTTCTCAGCAAGGCTGCATAATAAACAAACTGTCCTCCACCGAAGGCTGTCAGAAAACCTCTGGTCAGCTCAGAAAAGGCAAAACAATTTCAAAGCTTTCCCTAACATGCCGTATCTTCACGCTCCTCACTATACCTGAACCCTGATGTCCCGTGCAAACTGACCACCATTGACCAATCAGAGTTTGGAGAGCCAAAAGTTGCATTAGTTGCTAATTAAGTAACTAATTAAGTTTTGTTAGTAGTTAATAACATGTGGGGTTATGTATCTTCATACAAATTACCTGCATACACCCTTAGCTTATGGTTCTGATAGTCCTGAGATTTTAATAAAATCTGCCAAACAGAAGGAAACTCTGGTTCCCACACTCAAGTAAATAGCAAGTCTTACTGATTAGGAGGCAGTAATGAATCTGTATCAAAAGATTTGTACAGCATGGAGTAGGTGATGTATTCGATAGTATTTATAGTAAGCAAATTCTACTGCAACTGAAATGATCCTATTCCTTGAAATAAAATACAGAGGAAAGAAGAAAAACCTCAGATTACCATTTTGTTTCACCACTTATAAGCAACAAGGAATAACTCAAAATTCATGATCATCCTGGGAATATTCATCCTTTGGTACTATAAACAGCTGTGATGTTGCTGTGCAATTTTAAATATCCAATCTTCCCACTCCACCTCACTAGAACACTACACATGGTATATTCCAGAAAACCAATAAATTTGAACTTGACTGACATTAACACAGCTGCTTATCTAATAACATTCACATGTAACACTACATATAAAGGACTTATTTAGACAAAAATTGGTTTTATCACTGCAACCACTGTGAAATTGCTGGGACATATTTGTAATAACCCCTAGGATCATTCTGGGTAAAAAAACCCCACAGACTAGCCAGATGCTTTGATGGAGTTTCTCCTCCCAGCTGACCAGGTTCAATGGAAAGAGAGTGAGGACTCACATCTCTGTCAGCTCCCAAATGCACCACTCCTACCTGCATGACGATACAGAGTAGTGTGTGGAGTTGGCAGACCAGCATTTCAGATTAATTTGTATCTAAAATCCCAAAACTGACTTGATCACTTCATTGTGCTCATCACATTGGTCTTCAAGAAAAGAGCTTACAGTCAGTCCCAAGCTAGGTTTCCTAGGGCCAGCTGACAAGGACGGAAGGTACCACTTCTTTCAAGGATGAAGGTACAAATTACTAAAAATCAGGGAGCTGGTTGCAGTGTATCAGCCCTCTACAAGACACCCTGAGTTACTTCTCCTCTTGTGTTCATGACACAAGCCCACAGGGACAGTGAGCCTATTTGTGACTGAAGTTGCATATCTACAACAACTTTGTTGTCTGCTATAGCCAGAGAGTAAACTTGGGAACTCAGATCTTGGTTAGAAAAAGGAAGTGAGAACAAACACAAAAAATACTGTCCCAGGGTCAGGGATTCAAATCATGAGCAGTCCGTGGGTGATGAAGATATATCAGGGTCCAATAGCAAAGCAGAGGAAGATACAGAAACTTCCAGTGATGACCCATTCTGCAACATGTGGCTAAGGTGCTTTTAGAAACAAGGGAAGGACCAGGAGCTCTGGAAGCAGACAACGTGGTGACAGACTACAGGCCACGCCATGCCACCAGCCTTGCTGAGATAAAGGAGGTAAGGCAGAACAGGGTTATTTCCAAAACTGTCCCCAGATCACAGAGATGTAGCAAAAGCTCCAAATAGAAGACCTCAGTGATAGTAGACACAAGCATAACTCAGGGCAAACCAAAGAGCATTGAGTAACAGCCAGCAGGAAAGGGAAATTCTTCCTTATGATTAGTGACACATTCCAGCAGTGTGTCTGCAAGGGATGATGGCAGAAAAGCTTCACATGTCTCCCTCTGCAGCAGGGAGGCTGGCTCCAAATGAGTCAAGAGATTAAGGGATCCCATCCTGTGGGGCAAACAAAGGAGACCGTAATCTGCCAGAAGCCCCTTGGGCTAAAGTCCTTTCTTACAAGCCTCTGCTTGGGGTAACAGCAATTCAGAAGTATTAGGAGTACAAAAGAATATTGGAGAAGAGCGTGGAAGGGGAAGAGAGGATGCAAGTCCTTCTCTTAAAGGCATTGGCCTCCCCGGAGCCCACAGTTGAGCTGCACGCAGAACTCTAGGCTACTAAAGTGTCTGAATAACACCTGGATCTAAGTATAATTACAAGAATTGTTCTTTTAAAGCATGTGACTTTGTAACTCACAAAAAGGTAGGTATTTCATCCTAGCACTGCCCAATTCTCATTGAAAAATCAGTCCCTCAAGAGCTGGGGGATTTAGAAAAGAGCAATCTAGCACACTTGACACTGACTTTCCAACTCTCCTCTGGCCCTTCCGAAGAAGGTGTAGAAGGGAGTAGAGAGTTCACAGTTCTGCTCACAAACACTCTCCATGCTCCTGCTGCTCAAATTGAGTTTTACCTTCAGGCAAAAGAGCCATCTTCCCAATGCTTTAAAATATAAAGAATTTTCTCAACTGTGCTGTTAGCTGGTCCCTGCAATCCCTAAGAACCACACATTTCTTTACAAAGCAGCGGGAAGTAGGAGAAGGAGGAGAAAAAGTGCTGCTGACTTATTAAAATAAGAGAACAGTTGATGTAAAAAAAAAAAAAAATTGGAAAAAACAGCAATTAAAAGTGCCATAGCTGGGCAAGGCACCAGAATTTTTAGCTATTTCCCCCAAATCTTGGCTCTCAGGCACCAGAATTCTGCCTGCATATCTAACAGCAACAGTGGGTTCATGCTTCCAATTGTGAAGCCCTCACTAGAGGTATTTCCCACTCCATCTCCAAAACATCTAACAAATGAGCTTTGCACACTGCAGCAAGGTGCCAAAGTTGCACAATAACTTCACAGGCAATGGCCAAACTTTTCTTCTGGAAATAGGAGCATAAGAACTCCATTAAGAGACACAGAAGAAACCTGATTTGCAAATGTTTAAGAACACTGTCAATGAACAACGGACTGATTCTGACTGATTTAATGAAAGTGCTGTGTGCTGCGGAGGGGGTACTTACAAAAGTAGAGTTTAATCTAGTGAGACTGTGTTCCCACCAGAGCCAATGAATAGACATAGGCTTGCCCTGGGCAATATAGAGAATGAAGGCGTGCTAACGACTTTGTGAAATGCTCCACTCTTTTCCACAACACACTGAATGTCCATTTGTGGACATGGACCATTTCATGTATCATGTACCCTTTCTGGAAGCACTTATATGATAACCTCAAGAGCAATTAACATCGAATGACTTCAACTAATTAGAATAACAAATACATTAAAGAGGTCTTCTGTCAAAGATCCTCATTTCTCCATTGGCTAATGTGGAGCAAAGAGCAAACAGGGAGGAAGTACCAGACAACATTGTTAAAGGTGAGATTCCTGAGCAGAAAATGCCTGTAAGCCTCACAACCCAAACAGATTAATGGAGGCTGTCAGAGGTGCCAAGGGGGGGGGGGAAAATAATGTGAAAACTGAGCAGAAAAAATAAGCTCTGGGAACCCTGGAAAAAACTAATCAAGACCATCCACAAGTAAGGCCACAAGATTTTTTTTGCATGCATCTTGCAAGATGTATGACTGTACACACATGCACATAAATGTTTAGGTCATGTCAAAGATGACTCATCCTAGTGGCTCCTACTACAATAAACCCAACTTGATTTAGATTCTCGAGATACTCTATAGATTACTGAAAGAGTTGCAGTTCAAAATGTATGCATCAAAATGCTGTTAGTAATGTGCAAACAGCACATGCCCCAAATCAGATGGTTTTAGCAAAGTCTCCTTTGCTAAAGGCTGCCAGGATATTGAACAATTCATTCACTCCATTAGTGCTTGAAATAGGGAAAATTGTATAATTCCTTTTGAAAAATGATACAAATATACTTCTGAGAAAGAAAAAAAAAATTCAAAAGTCAGTCAATTATACAGACTAATATTATTCTAGATAATCAAATATTGGCAGAAGTCTTGGCAAACTGACTCTACTCTTACCACTACCTCCAGACTGCTTAGTCTAACCTGGCTTCATTCCACAGGCACACACAATTCCAAATATCTGGTGAGCACTACACATTATTCGCCACTTAAAAATTATTAATATAACCTTTGTTATTAGATATGGAAAAAATGGCCAAAAAGTATTCCTCTCATATTTTTCTTTTTATTCTTAACAGGAAAAATTCAATTTCAGTTAGTCTTACAATTTCTATCAAGGAAGTCTACAATTCTTACTATGCCTTCCTCAATTGAAACAGTTNTTTTAGTAAAAAAAAAAAAAAAAAAAAAGGCATTATAAAGCAAGCATGTCCTTGGTCACTTCATCTGTTCATTCCACACATTCTCTTCTAAGTATCTTTGACTCTCATGGATTTCAGAGCATGCTTATACCAGGAAAAGAAAAATCCTTTCATATCAACATCTTTCTTTCTTATATCAAATGCAGCCTTCATTCAGTGCCTTAAAATCTCCAGATTCTGTTGTACCTGGTTTTCAGGTAAATGTGGCAAGAGTACATGTTCCTAAGTAGCCAGATTTGCAATTTTCCATGCTGCATTTCCTATCCAAGCACCTACCCAACATAACTAACATATCCCTGCTGCTTAAGCTCTTATACTAAGACAGTCTGACTGAATAAAAAGTGTGAAGACCTTCTCTGTATGACTCTTCTCCAGCATATAATCCCAGGTCTTCTTACCCGTGTGATCCAAAGCAGAATTCTTGCACAGCCATAACAGAAGCAGATCTTGTTTGCTTGCTCAAATCCCAAGACCAAAAACCAAGCATAACAAGAAACCAGTACCCAAGGCAGCAAAACCCCACATGTACATTGATTATTCATGACAGCTGCCTGATACCCCAGCCAGCTCTGCTGCAATAGGGGTTTTATGAATCTTGGTTTACCAGGGTGGCTAAAACCTCTGGCCTCAGTCTCCTTCTGCCAGCTCTCCTCTGTCAAGTCCCAGGGCTGCATATTTGGATGTTACTACTTCTGGTCTCCAGCTGCTGCCAATGGGTATGTCAGAAACAATATGCCACGGAGAAAGAAGCTCCACCATTCAGGAAAAAAATACATATGGAAACATTTAATGGAATAAACCAAATAAGTTTGTATCTCACTGTCCACCTCTTTCAGGTACAGATGCTTGTCAGTGTTTGTTACAAGTTCTACATTGCCTGAAATTCAAATGTGAAAATTCTCTGAAGAAAACTTCATGGGAGTATGGTGGGTGCCTCTTTTCGCTCCAAAGGCAAATATTTCAGACAGCTTATCCATCTCATTCAATTCATCTCAACAGTGGAGATGTTCCAAAAGTGCTAATTAATAAACTCATTTGATTATGCTTGGATTATAGAACCAACATTATCTAGATCAATTCTGGCTATCAAGTCTACATTTCATTAGATTGCAAGCAGACAGTAATTTAAGGGAAACACTCGAGGGAAGTTACATGTGAGAGCAACTCCCTGACAAGGGGTCACAACTGGGTACAGAAGATATCAGTGTCAATAGAGAGCTCACCTCAAACCCACAGACACGACCACAGTCAGCCAGGCAACTACACAGCCAGTGAGACAGCTGCAAAGCAGACTCATTTACCATTACTGAAATAAAATCTATGTCAACTAAGGGGTTCATATAGAAATATCACGAAAAATAAACTAGCAGATCACTGATTTCCAAAGCTACCAGTTCAATACCTACAACAACCATCTGAGCAAAATGTATCTGGATGGGAGGGACAATGAGGAAAAAGTTATTGTTTTAATAAATATTATCAATATGCCAGAAACTAGAAAAAAATAAGCACTCATTAACAGAAGAAAAAAAAAGCCTCAGAGCACAATTTTTCTTGGCAAACATCAAATGCAGAATTTTTAGTTCTTCCTTTTCCTTTATTCTGAATGCAAAACTAATAAAAGTGAATATTTATTAGCAAAATTGCTTGAAGGCCTTCCCTCCTTCAGCCCTCTTACACACACTTTTTTCATTCCCCATCCAGTTGAACTCATGTCATATTTTAGCTATCACTAATCAAATAAAGAAAACACAATGAGTATAAAGAAGTATAAAAAAATTAGAAGTGAAAGAAGAAATTTAGTTGGAAGAAACAGCAAGAGGCACAGAATAAAAACACATTTGGGTGGCAGGAATGGGAAACACGAAAAAATTGTTTTCACTTCTAAGTTAGATAGTTCCTCCCCTTTCTTACTATTTCCTTGAGTCAAGCATTTTCACTAGATAATCTAGTTCACCTTGAAGTGTTTTTCAAGGCAGAAGACTTCAAAGTCTTTCACGGCAGAAAATTGAACTAAAATGCACTTGCATTACTAGCATTACTAGTCCAGTTTCATTTATTTACACTCAGAGGAATTCCAAGGTCTTATTTCAGAGATCACAACAGAAGACACAGAGAGAAGAACAAGACTCAGTGTCTTTTCCTGGTGCTTGCACTGACTCATCCTGTGATCTCCAGACAGCAAGAGGCTGGAGTGCTGTGTGATAATACTATGTAAGGATCTCACTGGGCACTAAGAAAACAAGTGACTTTTAAAGCCCATTGATATCATTAAGGATTTTACTGGGGATTATGTTACTGCAGTAAAAACTGCTCAGTTCTTCTGTCTTTCCCATTTCTCTCCAATCACCTTTCCTGTGAAGCCTAGCTGTGAAAGGAGCATCTGTAAACCTGAAGGGAAGGAATAAACACAGACTGCACTGGCTCTGAGCCTTCCTAAGTTCATATTTAGTGAACTTGCTAAACTTCTTGGCTTAGTCCTACTTCCTTCAAGGCCTGAGAAACAAGATAAGGAGACACGGCAAAAGCTTGCTTTAGCAAATGCACTATGACTTTAAGAATTGTAGCTATTTTAATAGCTCATGTACACCACTAACTGCACCAGTAATAGCTCATGTGACAAATTCTCATGAAAAAATGTATTTACAAACCAGCCTTCTTTCTGAAAATGGATTTTCGCAGGAACATGTTTACGAAGAAAAAGAGAAAAATCCATTCTTTATTATTTATAATAAAATTTATCTTTTCAATACTTTTAATAATAGTAATAATAATGTCATTGTGAGAGTCCTTGGAGCAAAAAACATGAAAAGTTCTGCAGAAGAGAGGGGAAAAAACCATGCTGCAATGTATAAATCAGAAATTACTGTAATGTTTCGCAATGTGGTATTTTTACATTAATGAAGATGAAGACACAGATAATATCAATTCATAACTTCTGTCACAAAAAGTGTTTAGTAATTAGTAGTCTTAGTAAAATCTCTGGATCACAGATGCTGAATTCAAAAGGTTACTCCTCAGTATTTCTTCTTGCCAGATGCAGCAAATGTCCCTTAAAAGCACAAAAATTCCTGACTTAAAGTTCACTTTGTACCATGAACACAATGATGAGACACAAATCTAGATATATCACTATCTAACAATATGACCTACATGACATACCAATTATTATTAAATTAATGATAACAAATACAATAATCTTTAAATGGTCCTTGCTAGTGCAATACCTTCTTACAGGTTTGACTTATGAAGACTTAAAAGCACTTGGGCACTACTTGAGCAAAAATAGCCCCATTCAACAGTAGAGGCGTTTGGGGTTTGTTGTCTGGGATTTTTTTAAACTAGTTACTAGACCTCAGTGATGGGACCTGTTATTGCCAGTTCATTTATGTGCACAACACACACCGTCCTTTCAGGGAATTTAA
The DNA here is from genome assembly GCA_013399695.1 of Formicarius rufipectus. Taxonomy (NCBI): domain Eukaryota; kingdom Metazoa; phylum Chordata; class Aves; order Passeriformes; family Formicariidae; genus Formicarius; species Formicarius rufipectus. Next base: position 257,089 of record VXAU01004440.1, on the reverse strand, counting down.
TGAACCATGCAGAGAGGGGAAAAGAAAATATCAAAGGAGTTAGTGACCCTTGCCCCAAAAGTAAATTGTAAAGCCGTCCTAGTATTTTTGCTGAGGTATCTTTCTATATTTTTAATGTATCTATGCCAGAAGTTGAGCTGTTACGACCAAACAAAAAAACTGATGCACTACTTGGGAAAGCTGATTGAGGTGTCAAATGTCCACAGGTTTAGCAAACGATTTAATCAATACAAGAGGTATAGGGCATGTAATTTATATTGCTGTAACTTGTGTCCTTTGAAGCTCTGTTGTTTATTTACAGCATATTGGAAAGCTCCTCTTCATTTGAACAGACAACCAACCCACTGAAGTTCCCACATTAAGGTCAGATGCCACGTGCAAGAGAACTTCAGAGGGTACCATCATCCTTCTCCTCCTGCAGGAAATAGCTTCTAACAGAAGGAAAACTACTTGTCATTCCAACCCAGAGTTCTCGATCCAAAATACCACAATTTAGAAGTCTGCATCCAGATTTTGCCACTCCTACATGTCATTCTTCACAGCAAGGAGGAATAAACTGGGCAACTATAACACCAACCATTTGCATAATTTTAGTTTTGAAGTACTTAAGCCACATTATTGAACCAAAAAGGCAGCTGTTTTCTTTAGGACAATCTTTGCAATACCCAAGTAGCCAGCTTGTGCAAATAGCATATTTCCTCTGACTTAGAACAGTTTTAAATGAAAATAGATCATATCACTTCGGCACAGCAGTTTTGATTAACTGAAGCTGAGAATTTGAATTTAAACAATAATTTAGAGGTTAGCTTTTTTCATATTTTAACCTCTATTTATTTCCCTTACATTATGTGTGGAACAATGTACCAATATTAAAGGGTTGTATTTTCTAATTAATTTCTGGAATTTCCTTCAATAAAATCACACACATGTCCTGAAAATCTTTTGGGGAAATAAATGTTTCACTTTTAGTAATCATTTTATAGAATGAAAACACTGTACTTTGCACTGTACTTTACCAAGAGACCAAATGCAACTACAGAACTGGATTCAAGGAAAAACTTTTATTGAAGGCAGAAAAATAGTCTGAAATTATAATTAGTCATATCTAAGCCTCATAGAGCAAAGACAGGACTGTTCAGGTTTAAAAAAAAAAAAAAAAAAAGTTGTTTTACTTTATGTTAACATGCTGTAAAATGCAGAGACATTCTGCAGAAACCAACAAGTCTGACTCTAATTTTCACTTTTACTGATAAAACAATTTGGATAAGTGGAGCTCTTATCTCTCCACAGCAAAATCAGACACTTTGTTAGTAAGAGCGTACAAGTGGAGGTGAGACACAGCTTCACTCCTCATACCTCAGAAGTCTGGATCATCTGTGTTTAAAGAAAACAAAACTATGTTTCTCTTCTTATATGTCATTATAAAACAAGGTGCTGTTGAGAAGTCTAGCTTTGGGGAAAAAATAAAGGAACTGGTATCAGCAACACTTCAGTCTTTGGAAAAGCTCAGAATACCAGAGTTATTAAGAGAAAGATACATAAAAAGTGAGGAACATAAGATTGCAAATCTACAGTTTTAATGAGCTCCACTATGGGAAAGTGGGTGGCTATTTCATGCCAAACCAGAATTCTGTCACTGGCCAACAGCAGTGCCTTGGGACCATCCTTCCAAGCTCAGTGGCACAGGGGCCCCAGGGTGGCGAGGCTGAGCTCTGGATTATAAAGAGAGATTGACTTCAGAGTGACAGAACATCACACATCAATGAAGAATGAATATTCAACAAACAGAAAGGGCCTGTTATGCTCTGCTGCAACTGGATCTGAAGTGGTGTTTCGCTGTCTGGGTACCTCATCTCACAATAACCACAGACATGAACTTGACAAGTTACAGGAGGAGGTAATGAGTCAGCAGAAATGTGAAACAGCTCCCACTCTGGGAAAGAGACAACACTTGGAGAACATGGCAATAAAGGTCTTAAGAAAACATGAGAGATGTGGAGAATGGCAAGGAACACAAGGATGGGTTACCCATAGAAGCTACTTGTTAGACTTCAAGCCAACAGAAGAGCGAGCCGATTCAGGAAAATCCCAGCTAAGGTGTGCAGCTCACAGCCACCAGATGCTTTGGTAGCCAGAAGCACGGACAACTTCAAAACAGATCACAGAGGATGGATCCAGTGGTCACTGTGAAGGCTAATAGCCTGGATGCAACCTTGAGCTCAGAGGCATTAAGTCATTTATTGCCAGGACCTGGGGAAGGAAGCAGCACAGCAGGGCTCCTCTTGACTAGTGCATTACATATGCAATATGTATTTAAGTGTATATATGCAATAGCATTGTATTTTCAAAAGAAATTCCACCTCGTTCTCTCCCTTCAGGATTTCATCATGAGAGGTTATGTTCCTGTAAACACTCCAGTTTTGACAAAACTGGCTCCTTCCACCTGGGGTGGGGGGGGAAGAGCATCCAAGCAGCTCTTACACTCCATGAAACTGAACCCAGTAGCAATTTTCTCCTGAGATGCTTCAAACCTGGAAATGTTCCAATGAAACCAATGAAGATACTGCAGAGTTCATAAAGGAAGCTGCCCAGTGAGTTGCTGTGTGTACAGGAGCTACATATCAGGTGAGCTCTCAATTACATCTGCTGCTTCTCTAAACACATTGCATCTTGAGCCAATAATTTTATATAACTAGAAGGAATGTGTATATTGAGATTTTTAAAAGAAATTTTATCTAAATTACTAAAAAAATGAAAGTAATCCTCTTCCCTTGCCTTACTTTCCCCCTTTGACAAAGTGGCAAAACAAACATAAAAGAAAGAAAATATACCATATACAAATTCTCTTTCATCATTTACAAGAAGTAGTTTAAGTACTATTTTCAGTGCTGTTGTCAGCCACAAAAGGGCTGACCTGCTTTGTTAGAAACATAGAGAGCTTCTCAATTGAAAGCAGAGGTT